>JAOPJO010000154.1:3384782-3403800 GCA_027123675.1 Molva macrophthalma
AATATTGTAATTGGTTTTGTTTTATGTTTACAGCATAATGTTACAGCAGCCAGTAAAATAATGTTTATATTTTTAGGTTGCCACTGTCATTTATATTTGCTGTAACATTTCAGTGTAAATGTTTTACAGATACACCCAGCATGTAGGTTATTGTCAGTAGTTAACTGCCTGTAGTTGGTGTCACATTAGTTACAGCATTTATTTGTTAATCTATTTTACAACATTTACCTGGCAACTCTAGTTGCCAGGTAAATACCACAACAAAATGCTGTAAATACAATACAGTGCTGCATATGTTAATACACCAACGAGCTGTAATTTGCATAAACAACAATGAGCTGTTTATTATTATTATATACAGCACAATACTGTGATAGGATTTTGCTGGCAACTTTAATTGCCAACAACTTACTGTAAATATTACTCAGTTTGTGTATAATCACAGTTGTATATGTCATGATCTCTAATGCAACACACAACAATCTAAAAGGTTTCAGCTTTACTATAAACTAGTTAACATTTGAGTTTAGTGTAATTGGGTAAAAACAGGTAAAAACACTGTGCAGGTGAGGCAGAAAATATCTCACCCATACAGATATAAAAGTATGGTAATTTAAAAAAGCTAATAGCACTAAGAATATACCAAGGATAATAATTTTGAAGGAAGAACACAGAGTGGTCCCAATGTGTGGCTTGCTGAGCAAATCCTAAACGGACCAAACACAAAATGAAACCTCCTTGTCTGAATTGTTATTTGGTATGTTGTAATGGTGTAGTGCCTGAGGTTTAATCTGACACTTTGTTGTCATGTGCATGTGTGTGCATGTGTGTGTGTATTGGGTGGGTGAGGGGAGGTTAATTACCTTCCAAAGATGCCTTGGAAGAGTGGAGGAGCATGTTCTCAGTGGGGCTTTTTGTGGTGGTGGACGTGGAGGAAGCGGTGGTGGTGGTGGTGGCGGAGGAGGAGGGGTGTAGAGGGAAGCTAGATAAGCTGAAGGCCTGCACAGGCATAGCAGGGGTGGATTTTGACTTCCTAGTGGAGGTGTATCTGGGTACTTGGGTTGAGGCAGTGGTCCAGGCATATCGCCTCCTCACTGCTGGAGTCATTGGCTTGAAGGACACAGGTGTGGCGATTGTGGTGTGTACATCTGCGTTTGAAAGAATTACTTCATAAGTATTAACAGAATATGTGACAACTGATAAAAATTCACAACTTCCATTTTTTAAACCCAACATCCCCCCAAAATATTTCCATATATGGATGGAGGGATGGAAATATGACAGACAGACAGAAAGACAGACAGCTAGATAGACGGATAGATTGATGAATGGATAGATACGTTGCACGTTGCAAGAGAGAGAGATAGAGAGAGAGACAGAGAGAGAGAGAGAGAGAGATTGATTGATAGATATAAAGGTAGATAGATAGATAGAAAGATAGAAAGCTATATAGATATAACTTTACCTTCTGCTTCGAAGCAGAAAGCACTAAAGCGCCTGTTTGCCATGACATTCCAAAGGAGCAACCCTACTTTGTTATTCCCACACTTCGGGTCTGGTATATTGCGTGGGATGATCGCTTTTGGACCCTCCATCCATCCAAACCTGTTCACAGAATAGCAGCACAGAGGCTTAGTATGATTTATTTGCTTTCTCACTGAAATGCGTCATCTAGCGTCATGTCATAGTGGACCAAAATAAATAAATGTGGTTATTAAAATACTAGGAATAAATCAAGGATGTATATTTGTAATATACTTTAAATATTTTAATTAAAATTACTAAATGTTATGATATATTTGTATCAAGCTTTAACCACTGTAATGGTTAAGATTGATGCAAATATATCATAACATTAAATAATTTTAATATTTAGTAATTTGTGATACTGGTGTATAAAGATCTACCCTGGATCACGTTTTCATACCTACTGCAGGCTACTGTGTTTTTGTGTTATTTTCTTTTATCTTGTGACCGCAAGAACCATGGATGTATTATAAGAACTAAGATAAGACACGGAAAATGTTTTAATTTTTCAATTTGTGAAACGTTCACGTGATGAATCGTCATTACTTGCACGTTTGAAATCCACGCTGCAGCGCCACCTCCATCTGCTTTCTGGTCGCTATGGTAGCGTTCAGCATGAGACAAGCGTCGCTCGCTTCGGTGGCGTTGAAAATATATTTGCCGTTTTCGGGGATCATGAAGACCCCAGCTAACCTCGCGCTAATGGGAACGGCTGGACGCATGAAAATATGTCACGTCATTGGATTATAAAACAAAATAAAAAAATACTATAAATAAAAAATATATATTATACATATTTGTCTACTTTTTATTTTAATATTTAATCAATTAATATTCATAGCCTAACAAATGACACTAAGTGAATATAAGTCAATAAACAATCAAATACAAGCTTTGAACAAGGATACAGTTATAGCCTCTTTTTTTACTCTAGCCTACTTGAAACATTTGTACATAGTTGCAAATTGCCAAATATAAAATGAGAAAGTTTAAATAAACTACATAATACAAATAATAGACTTACATTTCCATGTAAATGTATTATCATTTGATGAAAACATTGCGCATAACCCCCAACATTATATTATTATATTTTTGCAATCCATACAGTTTTTTATCCAATATCCATAACCTGCTACTCACACACACCAACACTCACAAAACCCCCCTGATTACATACCTTTTAATTGCCATTGATTAAAAGCCATAGTATGGATGGATAGAGAGAGAAAAATCACTGGAGAGTAAAACCAACAGTTTGCCATGACTCCAGACAAACCAGATATATAACTGAAGTGAAGCGACTGAGAGGCACAATAAAATAAATCAAGAGGAGAAGACGACAACAAATGTGATGAGTGTGTTAAGAGGAAACAGGAAGTGAAGGTCAAATCTGCTTGATGCCCCTCTTTCAGAGCACACTTGCTGGAGGTAGGGCAGCCATACAACTGCAACAAAGAAGGTCACTGGGTGGTCACGTTGGTTTAGCCATACGATGAAACTTGTATTTCACCTTTAAATTCTATTTAAAGGTGAAATACTACTAATTGATGAACAACTGAGGATTTCCTGCACTCTGGGAACCCTAGATTGTGACCCACGAACAATTCAAAATTATATTTTTACAGCTAAAAATGTAGATACTGTATCTAGCTTTGACATTGTTGAATACTACACAGGAAGACAGCAGCCAGTGAGGTGCGAGAGCATCCAGTTCATGATGGATTCCACTGCTCTGCTTAGCTTGCATAGTTCCTCTGATGTCATAGCTGACAGAACTGGCCAGCCCCAGGAGGGAACAAACCCTTCCTCTATTCTTCCTGCACTCCTGTCCTCTCTTTATCTCTTTTTGTCACTCTCTGTCTCTCTCTGTCTCTCTCTCTCTGGTTCCCTCTGTTGTTTTGTCATGTTCCCAACCAGTGATAATAACTTGTTCTTCCTGTCCGTCCCTATGTCCAGCCATCCATCTGTCTATCCATCTGTCTGTTCCTCTGTCTGTATGTTCCTCTATCCACCTGTCTGTCTATCTATCTGGTTAGTATTGTGTTTGGTACTGTTCCTGAGATTAGGGTTTAATGCTACTATTTAAATTACACAACTTAACTCAACACTCTCTCTCTCTCTCTCTCTCTCTCTCTCTCTCTCTCTCTCTCTCTCTCTCTCTCTCGTATTAGCCATACAGTTTCATGTTCTGTGCGACTATATGCCTCTCTATCTTATTTCCTCTCCGTTATCGTCTTCCTCTTTTATCTCAAGCACAGACCCCTCTCAGGCAGACAGAGAGGTTATCTCATGTTATATAGCGTTGTTATGCTGAAATACAACATACATACAGGTATTCTTCTCCCCAGGGCAGCATTATAGAATACATTGAGTCAAACCCAGCCTCACCTGGCCCGAGTCAGACTGATTGGATTCTGGGGCTGTCAAAACCAAACCATTCATCCACCCCTCCACTCATCCATCTATCCATCCATCCACTCATCCAACCATCAATCAATCAATCCTTTGTCAGTGAATACTTCCAGAATTAACCAAATCATGACGTTAGTCAACTTGTTGTTTGTCCTATCCATTAGGCAGTGTATGGATGTAAACTCGAGGAGAGAGAACCAGGCCTAGCTCCATGCCCTTGATCAAACCGGGGGTTCCTCCCTGGGTGGTGGTTACTGACTGCAGGATATAATACCCCACATGGCACATCCCTGGGTTGATTCAAAGAGATCAGGAGGACAATGCAATGGAGTGATGACCGGTCATAATCCAGTCCCCTGGTTGGATGCAGAGCCAATGGTTTTTACATTCACAGTGCCCATTAGGAAACAAGGGTTCCTGGAGTATGTTCACAACAATGACTTACAGACAACAACACCCACTCAGGAAACATTTATGGGATCATACCACACCCGTTCTGCGTCACAGAGGTTGTTTCTTCTTCTACCAAAGGGCCTCCAAGCCCACAGGAGGAAATAAGTTGCAAGAACGAGGATACCCAAGATGGGTCTTCTTGGGAGTGTGTGTGGGATTGTACATGTGTGTATGCGTGTACGTGCGTGCATGTGTGAGTGGTGTGTGCATGTGTGTGCCTACATGCATGTGTGTGTGTGTGTGTGTGTGAATGACATACTTGGTGTGAAAAACAGCAGTTGGTCGTCAAGGCTCATTTGTTATTATTCTACGACCAACTTCCATCCTATTCCATCCTGTTATTTTAGATTGTGGCAAAAACACGAAGAATCTGTATCTATTCTATGTAGGGGGAGTGGATAGTTTTGTGTCTATGGTGGCTATAGGGTGTTTGACAGTGCTGAAACTACCACCAAAGTTAAATTACACCATGTCCACATCCAACCTGTGTAGGCATCCTTGAATGTCAATTGGTCTTATTTAGAATTTGTGAATGAAAGAAAGAAACTATTACATTATACTTTCAAAATATGCAGCCGCAGAGTGATAAGACTAAATAATAAACTAACACTCTGGAACTATAGCCTGGGTCTCGTCCATAGACTGTAAAATAAATGTCTGGTCTGGTCTGAACCCAATGTGTGAATTAGAAAATTGTGCAACTACTTGTTTAACCGGGTATGGCGGTTTTTATTGTTTAGGGTTTGTTTATGCATTAATCTTTTTTCTTTTAACTTTGGTAGTCTGACGTCGACCTCGCTACAGGGGTAATGCCGGTGATATATTGGTCATGTAAGGAAACCTTGCGATAAAAGGCCTACAGATATAAGGCTCATTTGTCAAACTTAACAGATCATAATAAGTGGGGAGGATCGACAGCTGAAAAGCGGCCGTTTACCATAAATAATTAAGTTAACTGTAGGTCTACTACTCTAGAACATATCTAAAATGTTATTGAATGTTACATTTTACGGGATTATCCACGGCAGTTTATGAAAATGACACTAGTCTGTGTACACTACACCGGTACCAACTAACAGAGTAGCCTAATGTTCCCTCCCATGGAAACCTTGTGTATTACATTGCATCATGAATGATGGATGATGCTCCGTTACCGTTATTGATAGGTTCCAACTGGAGAAGTAAACATCAAACTGGTCACTTTACTCATTCAAGTCGAGGATTGTACAGGGACCTTTTAGCGGCTCTTAAGAAGCCATTTCTTAGGAAGAGCTAGTCAGGTCGAGGCTTCGACATGGCACTCAGAGCCACTTCGCACGGAGACTTTCAGATGTTGTCCGGTTCCGCCGGTAAGTCACCGTCGTTAGAGGACCGTATGTACAAGTCTCTATCGATGAGCAGCAGTAACGTCGCCGGGGGCAGCCGGTTCGGGAGCGGGGAGTTGGAGGAGGTGAAGGGCACCGCGAGGTTCGGTAGGAGGCCTGTACGTGCGGTACGACCACTGAGCGCGCTCGGCACCTCGGGGTCCTTCCTCCAGATAAACCACCTGCAGGGCGAACTGGTCCGCAAGAGAAAGGTAGGGCGCCTACTGAATATACTCTGGTAAAAGCTGTCGCTCATAACACCAGGCCTAATTATGTTTCTGATCCTTTCATGTACCAGGTCACGGGTCAATGACAATGTTAATGTGGGCATCAATGTCAACGGAGGATGATGATGTAAGAAATAATGTACAACCAGACTAAACTAGTGTAAATAACACACTGAGTTGCTGGTGCTTGACTACATACATGAAACGTAGTACTTTCCAATGTTAATGTTGGGGGCTACACCTGTGTTTGTTAGGTCTAGGTCTACCACCCGCGCCCCAGTTACAGAATAGTTGCAGACCATAATAGAAGTAGTTGGGATACACTTTGCCAAAGGCAGTAGTACAAATAATGTATATTATTTTACTGAAGCACAATCTCCTGCCTACGTCCCCTCTACTCACTTTCATAAGACTCCTACAAACATATAATTAACAGCTGCATTTGTAGATAAGTTTATTGACTGAATAAGAGGAACAGTAGAACACAAACGATCATAAGGAGGGAGTTAGGATCTGGCTTGATTTCCTTCATGGTTGCTCTTTAATAGCCTGTGCTCTAAAACCATTGTGGCTGTAGACATGACATGTACTTCTCTGGACCTGACCCCTGCTCCAGGAATGCGAGGACCTGAAGAAGGAGAACAAGTATTTATCCAACGAGATCCACATGGAGCGGATAATGATGCGCACGGAGAACGAACTGACCATGAGGAACCTGAGGAACCTCAACCAGGAGCTGCAGGCTCAGGTCAAGGAGGTAGGAGAGGAGGAGGAGGAGGATGAGGAGGAAGAGGAAGGAGGAAGCAGGAGGCGACCACCAATCAGAATCAAACCAATCTTTGTTGCTAGAGGTTTTCATGCTTAACAAGTAAAACAACACAGCAAGAACAAGAAATTGGTTAACAATAAATATCAGAGCATTTGAGCAAACAACAATGCAAAGTGCTAAAAAGAAAACAACACAAAACAAACTCTTGCTGATAGGAGGTAGACATCTTGCTCTTAGTATTCACAAATTCCTTTTTTTTTTTTTAAGCTTATTTTGTATCTTAGAAATTCTATCACAGTCTCATCATTTACGGTACTGTTATATCCCCTGTCGGTCACCACCACCCTCAGCTGAAGCAGAAGCTGTACCAGAGCCAGCAGAGGGCGACACTGTGCTCCCGGGCGGCCGAGCAGGCGGAGGCATCGCGGGGGGAGGCGGAGCAGAGCAGAGCCCTGGCGGAGGCCAAGGCTATGTGTAGTCGGCAGGACAGGGAGCAGTCCCAAGCGGACCGGGACCGGCTGAGCCAAGAGCTGCAGCGGCTCAAGAAGGAGGTAGAGAGCTAGATGGCCAGAACGATTAATTGATGTTGCCAGCTAACCCAAAACAGCCAGTAACAATTCACACATGCGATAGCTTGCGTTTAACCTAGGCTATAGCGGTTCATTGGAGTCGGTGTTATCACTTTATCTTACGTTTGCTTTTAAGTCTAGATTTGGACCACGAAGGATCGATCAAAAGCAATACTATGTAACCCACTACATATATTTTCATCAAAAATAAGTTGTTTTAGGGTTAGGCTTTCCATTTTAAAATCTCTTTAGGTAAATCTCTGAAAATCTCTGAAATATCTTATTTTAGATGTGAGATAAACGAGGATGCCTTTCTAAAATGAAGGTCATTATAACCACCAAGTGAAAAAATGTGTATACAAAATGTCTTGTCTTCCTTTTCTCCCATCTCCTCCTCAGCACACAGAGGTGCAGCTGTCACTGGCCAAAGCCGAGAAGAGCTACTTTGAGACTAAGCTGAAGCTGGACCGGGTGTCTGGGGAGAGGCAGAGTCTTCTGGAGGAGAACCAGACCCTGGAGTTGGAGCGCGATGACCTCCGACACCGCCTCAGACTCCTCACCGAGGAGAACGCCGACATCAAAGACAAGTGCGTGCTTCGTACAAAAAACAGATATTCCCCTGCCACCAGCTCAGAAAACCTGCCAGTGAAGATTGCGGTAACATTAGGGAAGGCATGCGTCCCACGAGAGGGAAGTGTGTGTGTGTGTGTGTGTGTGTGTGTGTGTCTGTGTGTCTGTAAAGAGAAGAGTGATGACCTACTTTGGGGAAGATTATTTCTCTGCAAAGTTGCAGGCTGCTCTTCACAGCGGTGTCCTCGCTGGGCATCAAAGCTGGTGTTGGGTTTGGACTCGTCTTGGAAACACCTCCCCCACGGTTCCTCCTCCTGTTACAGGGAGGTGAGCGCCCGGCGCCGGGCGGCGGTGGCCGAGGAGCAGAGGGAGACGACTGGCCTGGCGCTGCAGGAGGCGCAGCAGGAGCGCCGGCGGGTGGAGAAGGAGAGCCAGGAGCGCAGGGAGGAGGGCCTGGTCTGGAGGGAGAAGCACCAGGGGCTGGCCGACGTCTTCAGGGCCCAGGAGGACCTGAAGGCCCAGAGGCAGAACAAAGCAGTAAGGCAGGGGTTCCACAACCGCTGGACCGACTGGACCCCCACATTAGGGTCCCCCGTAAGGCATGTGGGGTCGAGGGAGATTGCTGGCTTGTAAACGGTATAGCAAACGATTTGGGCGGTATAGGAGTCCATTTCAAACCGTTTTACCTGAAATAGACTTGCACTCAAGGAATATCACAGAAGAGATGTTTTTGCTTTACTTCCAACCAGAATCGGCAAGAGCAAAGAGAGCAAGAGCATCACTTAGTCATTACATCTGATTGGCTCAAGGTTTTTTGGACAATGTAAGGCCGTACCCATATGTGGAAATCAATTATTTCCCAGTCATGGCCAGACTGATATTCATTGCGATCTGACCTACAAATGGGGTCACGGGCAAAAGAGCTTGGGAACTGCTGCACTAATGGACTTGAACTGGAACTGGTGGAAGTTTGGTGGTTTTATCCTGAGTTGGATGTATTGATTAGATAAGGTGATTAAAGTTTAATGACGCCTTACCAGAAAGGTATGGCGGCTTGCCTGGCTGCGATCAATTCCTACATAAATGTATCTTCGGCGCCCTTAGTCTCAGAGGCAAAAAAGTTGTTGCACTGTAGGTGTTTGTCAATGTGTTTGTTTTCTGGTATCAAGAGGGACTCTTGTAAGTGAATCCTATGATCAATTTACATTTAGCAGATGCCTTTACCCAAAGCCACTTACAAGTGAGGCTGAGAACAATCAATAGTATACAACCGAAAGCGGAGTAGCTACAAAAAAGTTCAAAATGCTGGATGACCAAGTTTCTATATAATTGATTGATTGTGTTCAGCGTGTTCAGAGCGCTGATTGTGTTCAGAGCGCTCCTCAACAGACCATTTTCACAGAGGTGTCATCGTAGGACAAACACAGTTGTCACTCGTAACACTAATGATGGGTCTGCTCGTACCCGTACCAGGGCATGCGTAGTAGACTTATCTTCACTAGTTTACTAGTTCAGTAGTCTTCTAACCTGGGACATGAGAAGAGCAGACCCATGGTTAGTGCTCTGAGCGACACCTGTGTTTTTCCTACGATGACGCCTCTGCGAAAAGGGTCTATGAGTCAGGTGTGTATCTAATAAGGTAATGATGTAGACATTGTGATTGGCGCAGTCCTTCCAGCATTTAGCGTTAGTCAGACGTGTATTCTGTTGTACCCCCAGTGCCAAGCCAACATTAAGAGCTACTTCCTCTGCATGACCGAGAGCGACCAGAGGGTCAAGATTCTGAAAAACCCCAACGGCAGCCCAAGGAATTTCACAGTGAGCACTTGTTTTCCAAATAGTTGTGTACATAATGGTTATCAGATTAGTAATAATACATTCCGTTATGCACATTTATACAATATTTACAAATGGACACAAGCAGGTGATAAAATGTTTTTCGCAAGTAATATAACCAAATATTGGCTGTTTCTATTGTATATATAATAATGATATAGAAGTTATATGGTTTTAATAGCCAGCCAGTTCCCTGTTCTTGCATCTGTGACAGGGGCCGGTTTAATTTATAATGGCCCCTTTAGATGCAATTAATAATTGTCATGATATAATTTAGTTTGTTCATTAAACCTTAGGTTTTAATTTTCATATATATGTGAAAATTAACTACAATCCTGAATCATGCTTGCCTGTTAAAGTAGAAAATCGACTTTTAAGACTTTTATATGCCCTTGTTTTTGTATTTTACCTGTTATCTCCCATGAGTTAATTCACAGAAAACTTGGACCATGCAGGATGTAATGAAAAAATGTAGTTATCTGACTTGTTGATTTTGCTGACTTTGAATTTGATAGTCATTTCCTGTCTTGTGACCCCACAGGAAGGTGACCCCGTGTACATCTCAACTCCTGAACCGAATCCAGAGGATGCAGACCGAAGCCCTTCAAGGTAACCCATGGCAACCACACGAACATGTCAATGTTTGTACCAAAACAAGTCTCTCTAGCGTTTTCTACCAGCATGTGGTTGAAGATTATCTTCAATCTTCTAAGCTAGATATTTGGTGGTATTTCACTGCATTCATTTGACTGTTAGATGATAACAAGTGATAACAATTTGAGAAGACATTAATGTTTAAAGTGAACATTTATCTAAAACATTTTTGTCCCAATGCATCAAATGGAAACAAATCATAACGAACCTGACTAAATAATAAATGAATCTGAGGTCAAGTGCTTATTCAAAGGATATCCCCCCACCCAAACAACCATTTGACTCCACACTCCTCCAGAACCATGTTGAGGGTGTCCGCCCCACACCAGGGGAGGGAGCCCGGGCCTGCCCACTTCGGAGACCTGCCCGTCATTGGAGGAGAGAGGCCAGACTCCGCCCCTCTGCGACGGAGCAGGAAGGTTGTGGAGTACTTTTGGATTCCAACGGACGAGGAGTAATTCATATCAAAACATCCCTCCGTGATCAATGGGCCGGAGCCACTCGGTGATACAGAACAGTGAAATGTGGATAACCGAACACCAAGCGAGAACCATTGACACCAAGTGAGGATAATGAGGCACAGTGTGACTTTAAAGTGTACTTTTGATGAGGATGTGTCATGGATGTCTCAGTACTGACCACAGAAACACCAGTCAGTGTTTAGGATCTTTAGAAGTGTAAGAACTAGTTAGCATTTAGTCATTTTCAGGATTTAATCCAAAGTGACTTGAGATACATGTTATTGAAAGGAAAAACAAAACACTAACAACTACTGGTTTGTATCGACTCCCTCTATTGGTTAAATGGGGTCTGGTCTGGGGTTTGGTTCTCCTTCAGTAATCCATTACTTTTCCTGAGCATGTTGTGTCATCAGATGGTGACCATTTTGTGCTGGACAGCATTGGTGTGCAAATACATGAATGAAATGCATGACCCATTTAAGATGTGCGACAGGAGAAATAAAAAGAAAAGGTTGTGGTGCTCATGTAAGGGACTTTATTGATATTAAAGCAGTAGAAATGTACAGTTCTTATTAACACCCCACAACATGATCCAAACCCACAAGCATGGCTGGTGAGCACACTTGCAAACTATTCGTGGGGCAACATTAACATCTCATGATTTAGCATTTTCCGCTGTTTCGCTCTTTCTGAAAAGGGGAATGTCAGATAAATCAATTGAATAGATCGTTTCATTTTTATGCTTGCCAATTTTTAAAAAGAATACAATTCATAATTATTTCATGTTTCCATTTTAACAAAATACCAGGCCACATTCACATGGTCACTTAAAAAGAAAATGATATTTTCGGGAGGAGGTCCTGTGCGTGAGGTCCTCTAACGACGGGTACGCAAAGGAAACCGCAGAGTTGCCCGATTAAAATAGCCTTCTCACCCTCCCCCCCCTCCTCGCATCCACACGCACTCCGTTTAGTTCTATAATACTTTTAACACTTGTAAACCACATGAAGCATCATCAGGAGAAAAGTCAGCCTCAGTTTAATGTATTGGGCAATGAAGCCAGGGCTATGGACCAGATACTATCCACCGATTGGTTGTAGCTCCAAGATCTCTTCAGTAACCATCATCCCAGCATACAAACAATACAAACAAAGCCATACCCAAGCCCATCTAACTAAGAGGTAGAAACACAGGCAACGTCTGAAATATGACAGCGGCGCGTCTACCATTACACTTGATAGAGTTCTAAGGTGTAGAACGGAGGACCACTGGTCTTGGGGAATGGGGGTATGTAGAGTGTTGATCGATGTATAATGGAAGGAGGGCGAGAGAGAAACCAAAACAGAAACGCAAATGGAAGTTGCTCATGATCACCTAGGGCGCCTACAAGGAGCACTTTGCTTAAAAAAAAACAAAAAAAAACAAAAACAAAAAGTTAAAGCACAGAGTGACCAACAGACAACACTTTAAATCATGAAATATTTTTCCCCAGCTTCTAATTTAGCGACTGTGTAGGAGAAATGATAGTGGTTACTATGGTTGGAGCCATGGTTGGTGCTATAGCTCCGCTAAAATGCTTTTACTTCGGCATACATAGTCACATCATATTATGCCACGACATAAACCCCATCATACTTTGGGCTGTAGGAGTCACTCCCCAACTGATCTGATTATTATATTCAGAAAATGACACTAAATCCTAAATGTAACCATGACTTAATGTTAAGGGAAAGGCCAAATCAGTAACGGTTAAAAATGAAAAACAAAATGGAAAGATAGCACATTCAACACGAGACAAAAAAAAGCCCAAACCAAAAAAATTACAACATTGGGACACGGTTTACAATTTATGTAGCCAATCAGGACAGAGACCCAATGCAAACCATCCAATAAGCAGAATGCTGTTCTTAGCGTATCATAGAGAAGGAATAGTCTTAGGTGGTAAACTGTCGTACATGCGTTCATTTTCTACTGTTTGTTCGCGATACACAAGCAGCCGAGTGCCACGTGGTAGTGGTTACATGAAGCACAGAGCTTAATACAACGGGAGAGGCAGAGTGGAATACTAGCTGGATGAGGTTCACTTCAATGCCTGCTTCTGATTGGTTGATCAGTCTGCATCGTCCTCAGACTCCTCCTCCTCAGCCGTCTCCAGCCACGTGAGCCACTGATTGACCTGGAGGGAGAAACAAAGTTAGAGTACACTTGTTAGGAATGAGCGAACGCAGTCCATTCCAGATGAACCATGTTTTACGTTTCAGATCCGACTTGTGCTAAAGAAAGTGCTCATCTTCTCATACTTCTGCCAAGAAGGAATAAGCATTCACCTGGAACAAAGCTTTTCCTTTTCCAGGGAATTCTTGGGTGATGTCTTCTTTCCATGCGAGGAAGGCTTCTTCTTCAATGATTTCCATGTCATAAAAGTTGACAAAGTAACGCAGCAGCATGCCTGTGAACGGAGACATTCAGACATGAGGAGTGCGGTCACGTCCCACACAAACATAATGCCTCCCCAGCCAAAGCTATTTTATATCAGAATAATACGATATATATATATATTTTTTTAACAACCAGGAAACAAACACACCGAGCTCACGCAGAATCCCATCACAGTGAATATCTTGACCTAAAAAAGGGCCGTTGTCTGCATTGCCTGATTCATCACAATGGGGCGACTGGGGTAACCACCACCGCACCATGTCAACTAGACCACATAGTAACCATGTCAACTAGAGGTCTGCAGTCAGGGGAGCGTGGTATTGGGTTAAAGGTTAGAGGTGTGGGGGGGTGTAAGGGAACTGTACCTTTGGGGAAGCCGCTGGCGTTGCAGTGGACCTGCAGGGCGTACAGGGCCCCCACCTGCAGCTGGGTGTGGTCGTGGAGGAACTTCTGCATGACGGGCTTGAAGGCCAGCAGCAGCATCCTCTCCTGCTCCAGCTGCTCCTTGGTTGGGGTCGACAGCTGGTCGTCGCCCTCGACGATGCTCAGCTCTAGGGAGATGTACTGGAGGAAGCTGGGGGGGGGGAGGAGGAGCAGGAGGAAGAGCCGTCAGTCGTGTCAAATTTCGAGTCGATTTTATTTTTAATGCCCTTAATTACAGTCGTCTAACGGGCTTACATTATACGACACCCCCTCACCCCTCTAAAAAGGCAAGGAACAACTCCTCTTATGAACCAGAAGAGGGATCCCTCCTTCCTGGCAGGGTTAGGAGTGCAATGGGTGCACACATAATGGTCGCATAACAAGCACAACAGATTTTAAGTCAAATGAAGTGGTTAGAAAATAGAAAATGTGTCCACGGGGTGGCCGGGTGTCCAGTCATGTCATCATTGCAACGGCTCATCAACACCTGGTGGTCAAATGGGGGCGCCGCTGGCTGAAGACTGTACCTGGTCATGAGGATGTTGACGAAGCCCTTGTCAGTGTGCAGCCTGGGGGAGATGTTGTCTTTGATCCACTTGTAGATGGATTGTGGAGAGGGGTCCGCCTTGATCTGCTTCAGGAGCTCCTTCTCCAGCTTGAGCAGTGGGAACAGGAAGCTCAGGCCCTTCCCCTCCAGGATCTCCAGCATGCGGTCCTTGTTCTGGTCGATTTCTAAACAACACCGTGGTTTGGGTTAGTATCTGGGGGAATTGAGAAGATTGAAAGACTAGGATGACATGACCCTTGCTACTGAAAGTACTTGAGGGTACAAAAGGCCAGAATCGGTCTTGGTGATCAAACCATCGTAACCGTCTTTCCGGGCATCACTTGAAAATCCGTTACCAACATCATCTGGCAAAATAACCTCCTTGTACCTATTCTGCGGTTAAGCAATTAGCTTGCTGCACACACGCACGCGGTTCACGTGGTTATATGGTCCAGGGCTGACCCTCCGACCCGTGTGTAAAGGAGTCAGACAGCGGGCGTACCAGGGAGCATCTTCTGCATGTTGACCGTGCTCTGCTGGAAGAGGTCGGTGAGCCACTCGCGGTCCTTCAGCTTGGCCATCTGCTGCAGGCACAGCAGGAACAGCGGGAAGTGGGTGCCGTTCTCCAGTGGGTGGGCCAGCTCCGCCATGCTCACCAGCTCGCCCATCACCGCCCGCGCTGCAAACTGGGCCAGGTAGGACTTGACCAGCGGCATGTCCACCTCGATCTTGGGGCACTGGTCCAGCACGCTGAGGAAGGCCTGCGGAGGGCCGGAGGGGGAGAAGACAGAACGGGTTTGCATACCTGGAATGAAGATGCATAGCCCTGTCTGAAGATCCTCCGACAGAATGAACATAGCACAGCATGGACTCCCTTTAGTGTCCCGTCTGTCGTCTTGGATTTTGTACTTTTGTACTAGCAATAACAACCAATTATAATGCATCCTTCACGATGCATTAATATCAACTTAACTAGGATTTCCAAATCTTGTGTCAGTGGCATGCACCAGGTTCACTGCTGCTGTGGTCGCATACCATTAGTTTATATAAGTGTATGGGTCTTTTAGTTCCTTAATGGACAGAGAAGACGGTGACGGTGGACAGTGAGGAGAGAGACAGGAAAGTGAAGTTAAAAGAGAAAGCCCGATAGGCTCACCGGTAAGAACTGAACCTGTGCTCGCATTGGCCGTCCGTGGTGAGCGCCTGAAGTGACTGCCGGTGGGGGTGGGCAACGTACCTGCATGAAGTTCTCTGCGGTGATCAGGCCCTCTGCGCGCAGGGCGTGGATGAGCGTGCTGACGTGCTCGCGGTCCTCGTCCGGCCGGTCCAGGGAGCACACGATCATCTTGCTCAGCATCTCGGGCAGGAAGTGCTTGGGCGCCTTCATGTCCCGCACGCCGCTGGCCGCGTCGCTCAGGCTCTTGGTGTTCAGGTAGTCCGCCATGATGGCCTCCTGGGAAGGGCGGTGGTGGAACGTCAATTGACCGGGCCTCAAAGTCAGCTTCCTTGTGTTATTCAATTCATACGTCTAAATATATTTTTTAGTTAGTTGTAATATAATAAAAACGTGTGTATATATTGTAGTCATTACCATTGTCATTTAGATTCTTATAGTCCCTTGTTTGATTTGAAATGTCCTCTTATGTTCAACACCAGAAACCCCTTTTTGGGGGTGAATAAACTGTTCTGACGCAGTGGTCCAAGTGTAGCCCAATTGGTGCATGGGTACATGCACCATTTGTTGCCAGGGCTCCGGGCTGGTGGGCCTGTGAAGCCCTGTAAGAACTGCGATACAAGTGGCGCTGACTACGAGTGAAGCGTACCGTCATCTTGAGCAGCTCCTCCTTTGCGGGCGGAGGCTTCTTGTTGGTCTTCTGGGGTTTCTCCTGGATGGGTGGAGGGTTCGTCTTCAGGCCGAGCTGTGGAGGCTGAGGAGAGGCCAGACCACTGTTAGTCCCTCGACTAGTCTTTGTATGACCTGCATTGGTTTCATGCGATTACTGTTCGGATCCTACCGCGTACAGTTTGAGTCCATGAGCAGTGTTCTTTTTTTTTTATCCAAAGAGACTTGCAGTGAATCCAGATGCTGAATCCCTTTCAGCATGTTACAGCTGATAGGGCACCATGCTAATGGTTGCCTACACAGGTTAGGCCCTGGGGGTCATCAGGGGTTGGAGCCCAGTTAGAAGGTCTCACCTGTCCCAGAGGCGGGGTTTGGGTGCGAGGGGGCTGGGCGCTGGGGGGGATCATGGTGGGCGTCTGGGGCTGGAGCTTGGGTACCAGCTGGAACGACTGGGCCGGCCTCAAACTGATCTGCTCCAGGACACAAGAGGTACAGTACGACAGGCAGCGTTAGACCACACATCGGCATCAAGATGGCGCCCTGCCGTCCCCGCGTAGGCACTGGAAAACGCCGTCACGGTACCTCAAGATACCCGCGGTGTCACTAGACCAACTGAATCGGTCATTCATCAACATTACATTGTTTTGTTTTCAAAACGTGTTGAAAACGACAGCATGTGTGCTCATGTATCTTTTGAAAGGAGAGGAGCCTATACAAATAGATTTGATAAAAACACCATGTGGTGGATATAATGTGGCACTTTGGCATGTCAATCATTACAAACACAGTAATATACAGACCCAAAGAGACAACCATCTGGAGAACTAGGGGTGCGACGCCACCGGGCCTGGACCTAGGTCTACTGCGAGGATCTAGGTGAACCGTGAGGAACTCTGGCTAGTCTAAACTGCCAAAGAACCAAAGAAAGTCACACCCTCATATCTCATAATCGCATTCAGTGGACCAGCAGCCAGCTTGAGTACAGAACAGAGGAGAAGAAAAAAGGGGGAATGATAGCAGCAGATATTGAGTGAGTGAGAGAGAGAGTGAGAGAGAGAGAAGGTAAAAAAGTGGAGGGGTAAAAATAGAACTGACGGCAGGTAGCAACCCTCAGAATAACGCGTCTTTTTATAATCACTGGGCATGACTTCTGTGGTTGCAGACATCATAGACATATATACATTGATGCCGCATTGGCCTTTAGGCAAGCACTTAAAGCACTTTAACGTTTACATTTCTCAACCGATTCCAATGAGTCGTTTTTATCCAAGGGTTTAGGAATCTACGTGTAGTAAATTTTTTGTGATAAATAAAGATATATATTTGATCTGAAATATGTATTGTATGTTCTGATATGAATATAAAAACCACTCATGTAATCGGCTCTGAAATCTTAACGTTATGGGCTTTATAGCCAGAAAAAAAAGCAGCTTTCCCGTTTACGTCTATTTGTTTACAGGCTAGTCTTGGCATCTTTCCAATATGGTGGTGACGCTGATGATGACGCAGCAGTCAATGCGGCGTCTATGTATACATGTCTATGGTAGACAAGCTATGGGTGGTCGGGGCTGATGAGTACCTCGTCTGCATTGAGCTGCCCTTTCTTGCTGAAGCGAGGTGGCTGGTCCTTGGACTGGGGCTGCTGTTGGGCCAAGTGGTTCTGGTTGAGAAAATGCTGGTTCTGAACCTGACCGACAGAGACCCATACGCATTGGGTTAGAAGGTAGAGAAATAAAGCGTGGAGATCCAAAGCATGTGTATTCTCAATTCGAGTAAAAAAAAAAAAAAAAACTGTTTAACATTACAACTACATAGACTTAAGACGCTTGATCAGAGACGGCTGATCACGATCGAAGCATCCAATGAAATTTGGAGTAGAGTACCAAATGACATTCCATGTGCAGAATACCAGCTCTAGGAACCACAACACAAGGGGGGGGGGGTAAAGCAGTAGACGGGCTACCTGGTTAGACTTGACGAAAGACTTGGCCCCCATGTCGAACTGAGACTGCGGTGGAGGGGTGATGTGGCCGCTGTGGCCGTTGAAGAGCGGGTTGGTGCGATGGCGCCCCATGGTGGGAGAGTACCTGTCCTGAATGACCCCTGGGCCTGTCCCAATCCCACTACCTGGAAAGACCAAGAGACAGACAGACAGACTGGTCTTTAGTATAGCCTCTTTCACACAGTTCCCGGTAAATTACTGGGATAACATTTCAGGCACTGCTAGTGATTTCACTATTCACACATGCGGCTATGTTCTGTAACACATACATCTTGTGTCCCTTTCACACATTGCATAGCAATGTCGGAATTGATTTGCCAAGGGACAGTCCAGCAGAAGGCGGTAATGCAACACTTATGGCTGCCAGCCGCTCGCTCCACGTGAAAGTCTTACATCAGACGGACGTAATTCTTAACGTGCCTCTCAATTTTACTGCTTTCATTCACAATAAAGCCATACCGGAAGTGATCTGTCAATGTCACTAGGTCTGGAGCAGGGAAAATGGGGGTTCAGATTTCCCGAAATGTGGATTCCTGTATCCATTTATATGACCCTGTGCAGGAAATATCCCGGAATATTGCAGGGACAGCATGCATGTGTGAAAGTGAAATGGGCTTATGACAGGAAGCACACATTTCCTTTAACGTGTTTAACCACAAACCAGAACACACACCGACCCAAAAAGACATAGGAGTGAGCCATGTACCTGGCATCTGTCCAAACATTTCTGCCAATCCCCCAAGAGTCTCCCTGTCTAATTTCATCCGGTTGGGCATGAAGGGGCCTTCCAGGAAGAAGTCCATCCTCATCCCGTGAGACATGGGTGCTGGAATGAAGACACCCAAATCCTACACACACACACACACACACACACACACACACACACACACACACACACACACACACACACACACACACA
>JAOPJO010000154.1:3404024-3418307 GCA_027123675.1 Molva macrophthalma
ACACACACACACACACACACACACACACACACACACACACACACACACACACACACACACACACACACACACATTAGGGCCACATATTTCTGACTACTTCTAATCAACCAATTATGTGATAATCCTTCAGATTTGATCTCAAGAGTTCTATACAGAGAGATAGAGTCGTGCATCATAAAGAGAGCAGCATTAAAACTAGACTTCATTCTTTTCTTTTTTTTTTACAATTCTTACTACATAGAAACCGTTTGATCACACTTCATCAGTTCTTGTTTAACGGCGGGTACATCTACATCCAGGGCCGCTTGCCCTGGTTCACTCTGCATCCAGGATGTACACCCACGCGGCGGGTTTAAGCTCACTCACTTTCACTGCTTCCTGACGGATCTGGTGGATGGTCTTTGGTCCGTTGTCGATGAAGGCCTTGCGGGGAATCCAGTTGTTTTCTCGCAGCTCCACCGTGTCCTGCAGCAGGAAGCGGATCCTGGCAGGCAACTCCTTGTTGTTCATTAAGGACCGCATACGGCCAAAGTACTGATCCATTAAAGACTGTGGAGGAGTGGATGAGATGGGAGTCAGTATAAGTATGGGTATGGGGCCAGCCTTGATGTATAGACACAGAAGGATCTGCGTTAACACTGGTAACCCTGGCTGGAGGGAAGCCAGCGGAAAATGCATCATTCTGTTCATAGAACGCTCCGTATCAAAGGTTGTTGTTTTTTTTTTTGCAAAGCCAATCTAGTGCTCCTCAGAGTGATAGAGAAAACACATTCTTTTTAAGCCTCTGACGCTCCATAATCCACTGTCTGATCACGTGCCTCCATGAGCCAATCAGAGTTGTTCCCTGCACCACCGAGCAGCTTAGCTTCTAGTCGACAGCCACTGAGGACAGAGTAGCAGCTAACGTGGGGAAAGCTCCACAACAGATAGCAATCGCCAGTCAGAAGGCGATAAACTATCTTAACAAAGAAAACAAAAAAAATTCTAACGTAGCAGAAGGCAAGGCCGAGGGGCCTGTCCCGAGAATCGGATCGTCATCCATTGTGTGGAAGCATTTCGGGTTCAAGGCAAGTGACACAAAACAATAACAGGTCATATGCAAAGAGTGCCATAAAGTTGTGTTGGTGCCACAAAGCAACACAACAAACCTCTTTAACCCCTTAAAAATCCACCACAAAGTTCAATACGATGAATGTATGAGGGCCAAGAAATGCGTTGCAAAGACCAATCGTCCCACCACAACATCCACTCAGGCATCCATCGAAGCGAGCCTCTTTAGCTTTTTATTTGGCCAAAGACATGTGTCCAATAAACACGGTGACAAACAAAGGCTTCAAATTCTTATTATCTTATTATTATTTTTACACAATGTAAAATGTAAAATAGTGCCCTGTTGACGTTTTGTTACATTTTCCTTTATTTATTTGTATTTATTCTTTAAGGAGATGCACTGAATTTTGGTGAATAAGAGGACCTATTTTATTTTGATGGACATAATTGTACATTTGCAGGAATGTAGCACCATATGGATGTGAAAGCAGTTATAACAAGCCTATGTGACAATAAAATTTGTTTTGGTTAAAATCAACAAATAATCATGATAATTAATCGTGATCTCAATGTTGATCAAAATCATCGTAATTATCATTTTGGCCATAATCGTGCAGCCCTAATAAAACCTATCAAAACATAGAGGCTATGCAGCCTAACTCAGCGCTAGGGAGGTGGGGGCTGCCTACCTTGGCTTTCTCATGGTCGAGTCTCGGCCCTACGGTTCTCATTATCTGACAGAGGCACTCCAGATCCTCCCCCATATCCTTGAGCTGGACTCTCTTCTTCTTTTCCAGAAGCTGCAGCGGAAGAGGAAGACAACAAAGGCACGCCCACGTTAGGGATTCAAGGTAATAAGAAGGGACGTCTTTAGTGTCACTGACTATATGCAAGGACGGACATCTGCGCTATGCCGCTACACTGCCTTATTAGGCTCCAATGCGAGACTGTTATTAGGATCTAACGTGTTACAAGCAAAGAAGTCTGACTGACTTTCCCAGATGTCTTTGCTATACTAATTCATTGCCTTAATAGCATGGCATGTGCTAATAGCAGAGGTATCTTTAGTGTTTCTAACTATACACATTGACAGACACTTTCATTAGCAGGTTGTGTTAAAACCAGGTCTTTAATGTGAACATCACTATGCACTGTCCATTGTTTTGCAATTACTAGGTGTGACACCTCTACATGAAAAACCCCTGATAAAAAGGGAGCAGACGTACTGTTTTGATGCACTTATGAAGGATAGATTCATGGATGAGGTCCAGTTTGCCAAGTTCCCCGATGAATTTAATGTTGCCAAGCATCTTGATCTTGGCGATGGCCCGCTGCTCCTCCTCCTCAGAAGTAAGCGGGTTGTCATGTTTGTCATAAACTGTGGAGAGAGGACTGGACGTTAGCGGACATTTGGGGTTGTGATCAGTACTGAGATCTGGGCGGGGTGGAAAGGTCTGGACGTTAGCGGACAGTTGGGGTTGTGATCAGTACTGAGATCTGGGCGGGGTGGAAAGGTCTGGACGTTAGCGGACAGTTGGAGTTGTCATCAGTACTGAGATCTGGGTGGGGTGGAGAGGACTGGACGTTAGCGGACAGTTGGGGTTGTGATCAGTACTGAGATCTGGGCAGGGTGGAGAGGACTGGACGTGAGCGGACAGTTGTGGTTGTGATCAGTATGGAGATGTGGGCGGGGGGGTGGAGAGGAGGGCGGTTGTTACTCACGCTCAACATTTCTGGCACGGTTTTCAAATTCATCTTGAAGCTTGGAAATCAGCAGCCTTCTGAAGGTCTACAGAACAGGGGAATAGTGAATGAACATGGACCGACAGCATGGGCAGGTCTACCTGCATCACAGAGTATAAAGATCAGTCTTTATGAAAGAAATGTACACCAGTGTTTCTTCCAATGTGGATCCATTGAGCCACAATGAAAGAACAGTGTGCATTGAACTGGCTTGAAGATATTCCTTAATTTAGAAAAGCACGGTTCAGATCAAGCCTCTGGTATACATGAGAGAAAATGAGACATTAGTGTAACAAAATGTTAAGTTTGAAGTATGAACTAAAGACAAAGACATTCAATTGAGAGTAAGCAGTCTTCTGCCAGGACTCACTGTGCTCTGCTTTTGGGTTGTCTGGATCTCCGGTGATGGGCCATCAAAGTTTGGTGCGTCCTCTGCCAAGCGCAGACATAGCTGAGCATAGAGCGAGCTATACTTTGGCTCTTCTAGTGCTTTGTCTACAATCTGAGGGACACAGATGAAAGTGAGAGACACAAGTGAACTGGTGTAAGTCATTGAGAAGGGAATACATTTCCACCACTGACCGGTGAACTACCGTGGCCAAGTGGAGGCAGAAATGTCAAAACAAAATGAAAAATTTGAAGAAAAACAGACAGTCGCTTACCAGCAAGATGACTCCTTTAAGGACGAGTTTAGAATCTACGCCCACGTTCAGGAGCTCAAGGCATAGCTTGTCAAACTTCTCAGGCGTGAGCTTGTTGAGTATGCTGGGGGAGGAAGAGAAGCACGCGTGAGAAAACGGCAGCGATCGCCTTGGTTCTGAAAACTGAACTGGTTTGCTGGGCGACGGCTTTATAACCCCCTTGTGTTTATCAATGTCTGCCGACACCACAGTGCAGAGCGCATGTTACTTCTGGCAAAATTAATTGGAGAGTAAACTTCCGAACACACAACAGCCAATGGTTGAGCTCCACCTTGAGCAGTATGCTTTGCATTGTCAAATGTAGTAAATTTAGGAGAACCTTGCAGAATTTAAAGATGAACAGAAATCTTCGCAAATGCTATAGATCCACAAGAGAGCACGTTTTACTATGAGTTTTTATCCAGTGGTTTCAGCATCCACATTAGTGTTGTTCTTAGAAAGAAAATACAAAAATACATTGTAGTTGCTGACCATTAAGGAGCCAATGCTTGATAAGGGCAAGCTTGACTGGCTGAGGCTAAAGGCCTCACCAGTGACTGCCCATATTTGGCAATGGCACTGCTAGAAAATTCCATAGAGAATTTACACATTCCATTTCACTGGGACACTTGCCAGAAACCGGGTTTGGGTTATAATTAATGATGCACCGGTCTTCGAATTGCCTTTAGTTTAGTGGATAGATTCCATCACTTACCCCCTCACTTTCCTGAAGATTGCATCGTGTCGCTCTTTTTCGTTGCTGGAGTTGGCATCTCGTCTAGTGCTTCGTGAAGGAACCCATTTCTGAACGCTTTGCCCTGGGGTTTTCCCCAGGAACTCGCTGCACAAACACACAGAATGAAGATTGAGTATGATGTCACTACACATTAACGTCTTTCTGTCCACCGGGTCGGATCGATTGTTGCCGCTCATTTCGTAAAATATTGTGTAACCGCTATGGTAGCCTTATTTTTTAGACTGGGCCGATTTGAATGCTTCCTAACCCAACATTTGAATGATTTTACTGAACATGGTCTAATAAAATAATTCCAGGTGCAATAATAAATAAACCTATGGTTCTCAATAAATAAACCTATGGTTTGCTATAAATATCAAGCCATATCTTCAACAGTCTTGAATATTCACAGTTTAAGAAACTGGCAATTAACATGAATGCAAACTAATGGTATTCCAGAACATGGTACTAAAGTAAAACTACACACATAAACACATGTAACTTAACCAATTATGGCTGCAACTTATCTCTTATCTAATGCCAGCGGCATTATTAGCATTCGAGATGCAAGTCAAGATGACTTGTTTTCCTGAATGGATAATACTCCAACATTAGCTTTAGCATGCTAGTAAGATTTAACGACAACACTTATTTAGACGCAGAGATGTGGCCTTTGGACATTGCAGAAGGGCACCCAAATACAATGAATATATAGACTAAAATGGACTGGCCAAAAATCCATTGGAATTAATGAAAAATGAAAGGCAAACAGAATTTGATTTACGCCAACCAAGTATTAATACAACATCCAACATCTTTTTTTATATTTGTGTGCAACTTAACAGCTTCATTGTTGGGATAGGCACAAGAACCGACACGTTATCATTCAGAAACTGCCTTCATTCTGAAGCAAGGCAGAAACAGTACATTTGCCAGGAGAAAACCGGTCAATTCATTAAATATGAACTGTCCGTCCCATTCCTCCCTAGGCTTGCCATTCAGGCATACTGTGTAGTTAGCATAGCCGCTAGTGAGCATAGCAAAGTACCCTCAAGTTCTAGTATATGGCAGAAAACACGCAGGAACCAGTGTAGCCATTTAAAGCCATGATGCTGATCTCAGTATATTAAGAGTCCCGGTTGTGTGGTCCTATTTGTTTTTAACTGACGACACCCCTCAAAGCAACTGATTACATGTGCTGGGGGACATAACACGACAACATGCACCGTAGCTCTTTTGTTGTTTTTGTGCTAAAGTGCTGGGAGACGCACCTGTTGCCGACAGTCTTGGGATAGTGCTGAGGTGCACCCCTACCACCTCCTCCCCCCGAAGAAGCACTGGGACAACACACACAGGGACACAGGGGAAAGGAACACTCAGTTCACAGAACAAGTGCACAACGTGAGACTTCCCACCAGATACACACACATGTACCACTCTGTGCTGGCACTTTGGACACCGAGGCTTCATCTGTCACGGATAGCTCTCATGTACCAATATAAGTCGGGATCCCAAGAGGACTGGGGTCTGCTGCACTGAGCTCTCCCTGCACAGCCTCCCTTCCCAAAGCCTACGTTGCCGTGGTGACAGTCTGGCTTTATTTACAGCGACATAAATTATAGATAGGGTACAGTCAGTGACAGTCATGCAGATAAGACATTGCCTGGTTAATAGAGGACACAGAACTAGTGTGCTTTATAAGCTGAACCTTTATCGGCACCAAGGTCTCCTTGTGTGTAATATCCATGTTATTAATATCGTTGTTTTTACAGCACGATGGCACATTGTTTTGTTCGGAGAACCAATTAGACACAAATGCCTCGAATTTGGTAATACAAATTGACGTCTGTATCGGGAGAGGCATTAATGCATATGGAAGATTGATATTCAACCATCATCATGCTGCAACGAGGATTGCATTAGTATCACCCTCTCCATTGTCTAGAACACTGCTGCCAACATTAGCAAAACGATCATGGCGATGAGAACCTCAATTACCAGGACAACCCAGGATGACACCATAATGGAGTGATTCAGTAGAGAGTGGCAACAGAGAACGCAGAAGTCAGAATGCCACTTGTGATGCAGTTTCTGTCAATTGTTGGAAGAAGTGCTTGTTCTTAAAAAAAGGACTGTTTAAAATCCACAGCCTGATTGTCTACCTCACAGTGTATATACCTACACTCAGCATGCAAGTTGAAATGTCAAAACTAGTCCTCGTACAGTGTGACAAATGTGTACAGGAATGTGGTTGGGCAGATACACAGATAGACTTTTTGGTGAACAGATCTTAACTAGTCTTGGGTGTTGTGATTCAGGTCATCCGAGAAACATTTTGACGCTAAATGTGATTAGCCTCATAATGATGTTGAACCTTTACCGGTATGTAATGGCACATGCATGCCTAGGCCACCAATAGCATCTCAAATCAATAAAAAGTGAAAAGCATACAATGAACACCACAATAATGCTTACTTTATTATGGAACCATGAATTTAGAAAATGTCTGTTGCACACTTATATCTCAAGACCAAGCAACTAATCTGCCGAATGTCTGCATGCAGTACATTGTCAATAGTTCTGCTTATATATTGAATGACAACTGAACCAATTATCTACTTAACACAAAATACATAGCCATGGGATTCCCTGGACCAGTAGACATCCCATTCATTATTACTATATAGCAACAAAATCTGTATGCGTGCTTAGCCCAGTGCTATTGTGAACACATCGTTTAAGAGGCTACACATTTCTTCCCCAATCACCAATTTGTGAAAACAATGCTGTTTTCACAAAGAGTGACTCAACGCCCATTTTGATATAAGGCACATCCTGCTTTGTTTTAAGGACAGGAAATTCCTACCCAACCAATGCTCATACATGCTAGTAGAGAAAAGGTACATACGTTCTACGTTTTCATTACCTGAAACGAGAAGCACCCCCTTCTGCAATCACACTCTCCACTTTGGCGGCTTGACAACAAGGAATCTTCAAAAGAATAAGAATAACGGGGGATGGAGGGGAAAACGGTGCTGTGGGAGAAAAGACAACGAATTTGTAATCATTGGACTGGTCGCCATACACAAGCACATACACTGTCCGAATGCAACCATTGCCCATATTAAATTATACTGAAACATGCACATGTGACGCAGTCGTCGATCGCCAACGCTTGTTATTTTGTCCTTAGCTCCATAATAAAGTCGCAGAAGCCAAAAGTGTTCACACACCCGATGAGACGAGGTCAGGGGCAATGCATGAGCCACAGATACATTTGACTTGAAATGACGATCGGTGGTCGGCCTTTGTGAATCTGCAACAAAGCCATCGCAGACTGGCTAACGGGCTAACGTCACTTGCTAGCTAATTAGCTAAAGAAGATGCTGCAGACGTCACGACAATTGGGCATAGACGTGAGAGATTATTTAGTCCCATTTGCAGTCATAATACAATAATTGCCTGGCAAAGCGATCGGCGTATGTGTTTAGGTGGGGTGTATTGATTGTTTCGGCATCCACATATATTTGAAACCGATACGTAAGCCTGCTTCACCATTATGCAGTAAAATAGGGCACGGCGGCGCGGTGAGCGTCCACGGCTACCGCCCGGTTGTGTTCACCAGGGATGGAGTACTTCAGGTCGGGTCGCCCCCAGTTACACTGACCGAGATTGTGTCAGTCAAATAATGTGGTACTACATAGTGCCTCGCCGACTACGAGTGCAATGTGAAGAGCAACGTTAGTAGCATCGCTGCGACGCCATCTTCTCCCTGAAACTACGATGAAAACAGCCAAGCTCTATGAAGCGAGCTAGCCGGCTAGCAAGCTATCGGCAGCTAAAGCCGATCGTCGCCTGTTCTTTAGCTAACTAGTAGCAGCCATTTTGGAGGAAAAAAAACCGGCTCGGGTTTAATCACGAAAAATGACCTTACCTTTAACAAGGCAACTTCAGTTTTGTAGTATTATGTGGCTACTAATGAAGAAATAAAACAAATGTAAAAGTGAAAGCGGGTTTGCACGGGAATATTCAGAGCTGTACGAGCAGAGAGACACATACACAACCCCGACTGCTTGCTTGTTTGCGTTAGCTCGCTGGTCAGTTGAAGTGCTGCTGAAAGATTCTCGGTAACCTCGTTCCCAAGCGTTCTCATCTCACGACGGAACGCATGGAACGGTATGCTCCAAATGCGCGTTATTGGCCAGAGAGCGGGGGCGGGGCTTTCAGTGACATGGTTTAGCGGCGAGAGGGGGCGGAACTACTGATAAAGGCATATCCGTTTCCGTTTAATCTTTCGGATATCTCTTCGTCAAAATCTTTGAAAAATACAACTCCATATGTATTCTCATTTTCTTTGTTGTTGTTATTCTTGTCATGTTTTACTATTCTCACTCCAGCAACTATGTACTGGCCCATACAGCTCATACAAAGAAAGAGACCGGAAATTGCGTCTCTTTAGACCATTATAACTCTACAATTCAGCATCTTCTCTCAGCCTAGACTCCCTGCCTGTTCGGGGTGGAGAAGTGAAGGTGTCTGTTGTTTACGTAATTTGTTGCCATGACCTTGTTGGCGAATCAAAACGAAGGCATCCGTTTTCAGGGCGTTTCTTGAAGGATATTTTACCCAATCACATGTGTTTTCAAATGAATGCGACTGCCTTCCTCGGTTGATTAATTTACAAATTAATTGTGAGTAATAAGCATATAATATGATAATAATTTATGTAATACTTTTAATAATGATATTATTAGAATAATAAAATAATAATTGTAATAATAACAAGAAGAACTTTGATAATAATAATATTACAATAATTTGAATATATCACATCTAAAATGTGACGTTAAATCACAAATCTATGACAAAATGTACATACACGTGCTCGTCTGCACATATGTTGCAGATGAGCTCAGATCTGGGGGACCGGTGGGGAACGGGGCGTTTCAAATTCTTTCGCTTCATATTTGTCTCGACCAATCATGGCGACAGCGAACTGTAAGGGCGTGATTGGCGAACACGAACTCGGCCAGCCGTAACTGTCTCTAAGTAAAGTGTCTCTAAACATTTCAAATCATGGCTACTGGCTACTGTAGAAATACACTTATGACCGTTTTTCTCAATTGCTTTGGCTCAATTCTCGAATGAAAATATTTATTTCAAAACAGTGAGTCAAATCTCTGAACAATTCGTTTTTTCTTCACACCAGATTAGAATTTCTTATTCATTTAAGCAAGTTGCAGGTGTTTCAGGCGGCACATGTGTGGAAAAGAGTAAGTGCAATTGTCTACAATTTGCACAATAACTACATGCACTATATGCACAATTGATGAGTGGATTCTTTGTGAAATTGTACTCTTCAAAACTTTCATCGTGTGAGCCATCACATGCAAATTATCAACCATTCAAGTTTGGTAACATATAATATGGAGAAGAGGTGTAACAATGTTTGGTGGTGGTGGTGGTGTTAGTGGAAGAAATGGTAAGAGGACGAGGTAGAGATATGTAAAAATGGACATGCACATTTTTGCTGATTACATGTAACACATTGCTACAAAAATACATTAACTGTGTAGGCCTACATGCAAATGTGCATATCCTTTTTCTGTGTACCACAGTATTGTACAGTATTGGTTGGATTAAGTATTTGTCATCATCCAAGTACCAGATATCACTCCAGTTCATCTCAAAACTATAGAAGCCCATTTCTGGCACAAAAAAAAAAAATTATGAGATAAAAAAAGTGATTACTTATGATTCAGAAATATATTTGTATCGTATTTGAGTATCAGCCAAAACGTATTAACACAACGGGGTCAATAACCAAATGTGAAGAAGACCACATAGTGATGAGAATGATGGTTGCCAGGCTCATAAAAGGAGAACGTAATATTTGTTCAAGCGATCTGATTGGCTGCAGTTTTCGAGTGATCTGATTGGCTACTTTCTTTTCTTTTTTTCGAACAATCTGATTGGCTGTGGTTTGCAAGTGGCCTGATTGGCATATATATATATTTTTAAGCAATCTAATTGGCTGTGGTTTTTGAGCATTCTGATTGGCTCTCTCTTTTTATTTTTTAAAGTGATTTGATTACCTCTTTTTTTTTTTTTTTTTGAGCGATCTCAATGATTGTGGTTTTCGAGCGATCTGATTGGCACATTATCTATTTTTTGAGCGATCTGATTGGCTGTGGCTTTCGAGCGATCTGATTGGCTTCGGTTTTTCGAGCGATTTGATTGTCCACAATGTCCATTACCCACATGTTGCTTTCTAAGATTTTGTTCATTTCACGTCGAAAATCTGGGAAGTTGTCATAACTGACTGGCAACTCCAAGTAATAGCCACATGTATGAGCAACAGGTCTTCTCTGAAATCCGTGTGTGAAGCTGACAGTGATGCTCTTTCCTGTGAACAAGTCTGATCCAGTGCAAAATCTGAGGAAACAGGAGAGGTGCTGGGTGTCTGACTCTCTAAGGTATACACTTACATACTTGACAATTTGCTTCTCCTGGGCATTCTGGGTACTGGGGTAAGTAATCGATCTCATGATCTTTGTAGATGGTGGTTGTAGCTCTTCATAGAGTGATCTCTTTCAGCTTGGATCTAACAGGTGTGAGCGTGTTGCTCCACTGTTCAATCACAAAAGTAGGCTCTTGAATCAGTTTTTGATGAGCAAGCTCCCTCAAGATTTGCTCAATGTTATCTACTGTTGGAAGCCTCCAGCAGTTGTGAATATCCATGATTTTCAACAATTCTTCTTGGTCAACACCTTCAAAATCGGAACAACAAGATTCAAAGATCACTCGCTCAGACTATGACACATACATGAAAAAGCTGTTCACAAGATCACGCTCCACAAAGCCCAAAACAGCTTGCTTTAGCAGTACAAGTGCACGTTTTGCAGGAAGGTACTTCTCTTTTTGCCAGCCAAATGTGATTATTCGACTTACATTCTTTCCCATTCTTGTTTGCCAAAATCATTTGAAGCCATTTCCCATAGTGCACTGCTCATAAAAGTAATTCCAAAATTCTGACAGTACATCCCTCAAAACACCTCCATCATCCACAGCTTTTTCAAGCTTTCCATCTGGATGAATAACTTGAAAGTAAATGTCATCCTCCATGATACTTTCCTCAGAAAACACTTGAATAAGTTCTCTGAGAATCTGTCCACAATGAAGAACAATAATTGTTTTCACTCTTTTACTCTGATTGGCTTGTTCCTGCAACAAGGGTGGAAACAATCTCACTGCTTGCATTTTCAGACACTATGCTGCTTCCAACATAAATTACATCTGAAGTCTGGAGAGTGGCGATAGATATGAGGTCTGTCGTGTGTCTTTCATCTTCTTGTGCAGTTGCATCACTATTCTCCAGATTTATGTCACTGGCAATGGCTCTCTTCTTGGTTGTTAAACAGAGACGCTCAAAGATCTTTGACTTGCGATTGCTGGGTTATTTTTCCTTCTGTCTGCAGTATCCAAAAGCAGCCAGTCGATCACCATAGGATGGCAGATACTCTCTTAGCTGGTCATCTGTCATGTGGTGTATGACACTGGAATCTAGAAACTGGAATTTCTAAAATGAAGAAATATTTCATGAATTCTTAGGTCAAGTGCATTCAATTATAACTATAAACAACCTGCACAGCACCAGATATTATTTACAAAGCTCTTCCAAACTTTGGGTTTTTTAATGTTTACGTGTAAAGCATTTCCTATAATAACTACCTTCTCCTGTATGTATGTCTTCCTCAGGCACATGCCTGATCATCTTGTGACAGTTCAAAAAACCTCTGCACCTCTGTTGCAATTAAAGGTTAAATGTGACTTTAAATAAATAAAATGTATACAGTTTACAGTGGCCTACCACATTAATCCTGCACCTGCCATTAGGAAATGGTGTGTGCCGCTAAACCACTAGTGGCTAGTGGGGGGGCCAAATAAGGGGGGTGCAAGGTGTTGTACAGGGAATCGGGGATTGTGTCCTGCACACTTAATGCTGGCTCATAATGGATAAATCTATTCTGATTTTAGTTAATCATGGGTGTTTGTCTCTTGTCAGAAAGTTAGTAGGCTATTCAACAGAAAATGCAGAAGACTATGTGAGAGCAGATAATTATGTAGCATAATCTAAAATACAATTATAATAGTCAAACCTGTATTCGGGATAAGGTTTAGCCTAAAGACAATACATAGGCCTATATCTATAAAGCCTATGCCTAAAATAAATAGAGCAGACAAGATGCAAAACCTTTAACAAAAACAGGTGATCAAAAAAACAGATGGGAATAAAGGTTCCACTAATAAATAGTTTCCACATTCCATCTTTAGAAATTCAACAACTATTAATCTGGTTCTCTATTCCTTATTGCTATAAGCAGCAACAGAAATAGTCAATACACACTAAGCATGAAGAATAACCTCATTGCCTCGTTGTCACTCGGGGAGGAACTGTACTGTCTGGCTCACCTTAGAATATGTTTATATTTCCTAGTCAGCGGAACCTAGTTTACTCCCAAAACAAAACCATTTACGGTAGCTCAGCTGCCACACGTAACGTCGTTATGGCAACGAGTGCACTATGGTTTGGATGTAAACGCCGGCTAAATCGTTTATATATACAATCACAATCACATATACAATCAATCACATATACAATCACATATACAATCACTGAACATATACAATGATTTCATATACAATCACTGAACATATACAATCACTGAACCCAGATTATGACAGTAAAAGGCACATTTCTCACGAGAAATGTTATCAAAACACATTTTAATGCCGAAACAAGCGTAATGCTCCCACATCTCTCGCTAGAAATGTTATCAAAACCCATTTTAATGCTGAATCGATATCAAAATAATATTGCATTTTCCACTGAGAATAAAATCCATGTCAATCTTACGAAAAATTGTGCATAACCTTTCGTAAGATATCATACAAACTGTATACGTTGGTTACGTTGAACATTTACAAAAGTCATAGTTACCTTATTCAAGATTGCATATCGGTTGCATGGTTAGGCCAGCCAGCAAGGTGATGAGGGACCTGCGCCATGCACATGCACACTTTTTATCTCATCATTTTTTTTTTTACTGGATAAAAGTTTTACTTTTTTTTTAACTTCCATACAAAACACTCTGGTCAATAAAGAATGGTTCAGAACAATGACAAGACAAGGCTATAGCTTTTCATCCAAAATACCTTTAATGTGGGGATACTGAGCAATGCTAGCAGCCCCAATGTGTAGCTACACATTGGGGCTGCGGTCGGATGGTCTTTTTTGCTTAGGAAGGTTCCTAACTGCCTAAAAGTACCCGGAAGTATCTAAGTGGCAGCCATGATAAGGGCTGTTTGAATTCTCTTAATGCTAAGGAAAGGTGCTTCAATGCTTCCTTTCTTATCTCATTTAGGTTACACTGGACCATCCTTTACGAAAGGAAAGAAGATAAGGCCGTCCTTATCAATTCCTTGCTGCAGGAACATTTAAAACGACGCACCATTCGTCCATTCACGAAAACAAACGATCAACATGACCGACAATTATTTTCCTACAATCATACTAATGCGGATCTGTCCATAAATATGAGTGGACAGGAGTGTGAGCATGAGCAACTATTATCAATGTGACAACTATTTAGTTTGCCTTTTGTGACTGGTAGCCTTTATTCCTTTTTTAATTTAAATTCCAACCGTAGTAATAAAGTATAATTTAGCCTGCGTGAAACAGCATGGTTAGAGCGCACGGGGCATATTATTAAGATGCACTTTAGTCCATCTTTGGAACATTGTAGTTCCACCACGACTCATGTCCTCAACATTCTGAATTTAACAAAGCTATACTTTAAATCTTATGGCAAATGCACCCAAGGTCACATATGCACTGCAATAATATGAATATACTATTTAGATATGTATGTATGCATGTAAATATACATACATACATTCATGATGCATACAGCACATACATGCGCACACACATGCATACACACACACACACACACACACACACACAGACACACACACACACACACACACACACACACACACACACACACACAC
>JAOPJO010000154.1:3432973-3443428 GCA_027123675.1 Molva macrophthalma
CTCTCTCTCTCTCTCTCTCTCTCTCTCTCTCTCTCTCTCTCTCTCTCTCTCTCTCTCTCTCTCTCTCTGTCACACAGAGCTCAGCATGGTCGTTACCTAGCGAGATGTGGGTGTGACCGCCAGCAGTACTGAATAATATAACGTCTATTTCATAAACACCAAGGTCAAAGTCGTAGCCTGTCAAGGTATACTACATAAAATGTCAGAGACATTCAGACCATAGTACGCTCTTATCATATCATACTATGGCATATCATGGCCTGTCATTTTATGTCAGACCTTGTCATAAGTATGTGTGTGTGTGTGTGAGAGAGAGTATGTGTGTGTGTGCATATGTGTTTGCATATATATGTGTGTGTGTGTGTGTTTGCCTCTGACCGTGTGTGTGCCTTAGGGGCCTTAGGTTAGGTTAGCAGTAATTTACCAAATGCCAGATTATATTTTGTGTGTTTTTGACTATCTGACAAACACACACACAAGCACACACACACACACACACACACACATACAGCCTATGTCTATACCACACTAGTGTACAGCAGCCACATCTGACCTGCAGAACAACGTCGGCCTTCACGTTTAATAACCGGCAGGCGCCACAAAGTGTTTCCCGGCAATCTCACTCCCAGAAGTTTCCCAGCAGTGTTTTCCCCATGCAGATGGAGCGTGACGCTCATAAAAAGCCTTAACAAATGGAAGCAGTAAATGAAGTGGACAGTTCCTCCCAACTGGAACCACTCAACAGGGTTCTGTAATCTGGGGGAAAAAAATAGGTTCCCACTGAGTTCCACTGGTCCAAGGAAATAATGACTCATGAGCATGTACGCCATAGCACACCTTTACTTTCTGGGCAGTCTGGATAAGAGAGGTCAATACAGTATTAGTATAAGACAGGCTTCCTGCTTCCCAATGGGTGGAAGCTGGCCGAAACTTCAGCCCTGGACCTGGACCTTATTCACCTGGCGGCCATGTTGGCTAGCTGGGTGGGGAAACCTTCTAGAATCTTTGGAACTTAATGCATTGTTTTTAGTTCTGCATTCCATTTCCCCACACAGGTGGCATTTAGAATGCATTTCCATCAAGTCGTCATGGTTTCCCGCAAAGACCAACTGACTAACCAATATGACCGCTATAGATCAATAAGGGTGATTGTATTGATTGCAGTCAGTCTCTATGATTTTCTATCCAGCCTTTTTAATTTGGTTCACAAAACAATAAACGTCCACGAGAAACTCACCTCTTTGGAAGTGCAAGATTAGCTCACAGATTTAAGAGACTTGCTGGTTAATGAAGTCAGACATTCAATCAAAAGAGCACATTTTTGAGATAGGAGGCTAAGCTTATCGCAACTTTCACTGTAAGAAAATTAGCAATTGACCAGCTCATCATGATAATTAATAATTTACATGTATTCAGTGACTTTAATTAATAACCCCACCTTGAGGTGAACAAAGTTATAAAGTAGAGCATATCCCGCCAAAATCCTACGGGGTCGGGAAGGGAGTATGGTGTGTTGAATCATGACCTTGTCCTAGAAAGGAAATGCTCTATATAGCACTGACAGTTGTTGGTTTTAATCGCGTTTCTATTTTTTCAGGCGAGTCCAGCGAGAAAATATAAATTTGAAAGCATTCAAATTAATTGTGTCCCATCTGACTATAAAAAGATCTTATTGCAGTTTAAAAAGTGTGTATTTTTGCTTTAATGAGGTTTGGATGATTTGGAACAACCAAATAGATCTGAGGTAGGAGATGCACTCTGCTGGTTGTTCATCTTTACATTCTCAAAGTACTGTTTTTAAATCTATGGCTGAAGGGGCTCTATGGAAGTGGACATTATGGACACGCAAATGGACATTAAATCTGTACAATAATACAGGAATACTATTAAAGCCCAGGTTATCTTAGCTGATAATGGTGCAACCTTCGTGAACAACAAACCAGGGCTGATGGTGCACCTGATAGACTTTTCCCGGATGGAAATGTAGACATTATTTTAATGATATGGCCTCGATATTACCACAGGCGCACTTTCTTGGGCTGTACACGTTGTGGAGAACCTATACAGCCAAGACCGTCCACAAGAGAGGGAATTCAGCACCCTGGACAGCAACTATGGAAACTAGGTCAAGTCATTAATCAGCAATACTATTCTTTGCAGCTGCTCATTGATTGACAATGGAGAACACCTGCCAGTCATGGAAAAACAAACCGTGCCCATAGACATATATACAGAGACGCCACATTGACTGCTAAGACATGTTAGACCATATTTGAGTGGCCAAGACTGGCCTATAAACAAATGCAAGTAAACGGGGGATAAAAAGCAATATAACCTTTATATTATCCAACCGATTGCAATGAGTCCATTGAGTCCATTGAGTTTTCATATTCATATTAAATCATGTTATATTTATATAAATTTTTAACTCCATGTAGATCATGAACCCTTGAATAAAAACGACTCTCTTGAAATCGGTTGAGAAATGTAAACGTTAAAGTGCAACTAACTCGTTTATTTGGCTACAGGCCAGTCTTTGCCAAAAGAAACGCAACATGTTATTAAAAACAGTTTCGGCCCCTTACTCTGCTCCGAGAGGCCGCTAGTGTGCAAAGTCGCATGGTATCTCTTTAAATACCAAATCAAATCAAGCTTTTTGGAAACGTGTGTAGGCCTCGTGACAAATAACCACACAACGGCACCACAGCAGCTGTGGCTGGCTATAAATCAGGCTGCCGTGGTGGTGGAACAGTAAGCACAATTAGATTAGAGGTAGCCCTCAAAGGATTCCCATTATTCTTCACTTTGACACAGTCTACAGCTCCTTCCAGGTGCCACGCTCGCATCGGCACCGCGTACCAACCCCCGATTTGAAAAATGACTGCCCGGGGGTGTGTACTCGAGATTCGGGTTATTAAAAACCTGTGACGGGAAGCGCTGCTACCCCTGAATGCGTCTGACGAGGTTAAAGGTTAAGTGCTGAAGCTACCTCTTGCTAGGACCATTCCGGTTGACTGTCCCAGTGCCGGTCGGGTCCGCCCCCAGCGGCCGATCGATACCGTCGGATACAGACGATAAGAGAGCAGGCCCCGCGGGGAGCGGAGCCGAAAAAAAATGGCTCTCCGATCGATAGGCCTCCTCGGCAGCGGTGCAAACACGCGGGGGGATAAGCCGCCACAGTGAGATGTGAACACACACACTCCCATTTCATCCGAGAGACTGCGGATACACTTAGTGGCCACGCTCCCCAATAAATTACAGTGGGAGATGCTGCTCTCGCTTTTATTCGGCCCATTTCCCAGTATGCATTTGTTCCCGCAGTAGACGACAGCAACACATTAGATTGGTTAGAAGGTGAGGTTTGCAAGACGAGCCATGTGGTTTGTGTGTGTGACAATGTGTGACTGTGAAAGTGTGTGCGTGTATGAGAGACAGAGTGTGAGAGTGTGTTTCTGACTGTGAATGTATGTATGTGTGTGTGCATGTGTGTGTGTGTGTGTGTGTGTTTGAGTGACTGGGACTGTGTTTGTGTATGTGTGTGCGTGTGTATGTGTATGTATTATGTGTGTGTGTGTGTGTGTTTGAGTGACTGGGACTATGTGTGTGTGTGTGTGTGTGTGTGTGTGTGTCTGTGTGTGTGTGTGTGTAAGGTGGTCTATGTAAAACTACAACATGAAAGAAAGTAAGCCATCACCGCTATAAAGCGGAGGCAGCTAGTCCTGAGCAGGAGGATGTTATCTTCAGAGAGATGGATCCATATAGCCAATCTCACACCCACAAGGGCCTTCTCCGGCTGAGAGTTTATCGATGTCTTCGTAGACTTCCCCATCCCGCTGCACCTCCACTCTTGCAGTCTCAGCTACACTTAAACACACCCCCCCTCCCTGCCCCAACCAGGGGCTCCAAGACACAGCCCACCCCCAAAACACACACACACACACACACACACTTTGTATCCCTGGAAATGCTTTTAGGGGCATCTGAGAAAACGTGGCCCTTTTCAGAAAATGTGGCTTTATTTCTACTCAGCGGGAAGACGAGTGGTGTTGCACGGAGGGGCCCTTCATCTCCTGTGTTATGTCATGGTACTACAGACCGCAGAGGAGCGGAGAAGAGTAAATAGCATGTCGCAGGCTTGTTGTTTGTGAGCTGTGGCTGATGGAGGTGTATTGATGTAATGCTTTTGAGGAGAGCTTTGAACATGGATGTAGTGAAAATATGAAGGCTGTGAACACATGTAGGCTGTGAATAAACAAATCCAGTTGGAGGGTTTCACATGATGTCAGGCACATTCCAAGCCACCATCTCTGTGCTTTTTCACCATTCTAAATAATATAATCACATCTGGATGCTTGGTTATTCTGGAATTCTTTGGTCAAGAAGTATCAAGATGGCGGCACAAATGTTTTTTTGGAAATTCCGGTCACATGATTGAAACCCTCCTACACATGCTGTGAACGCATGACTGCTGAATCATGTCTTCATAGCGACAACTTTCCCCTTTGATGCGCTTTGATGTAATCATAACCCATCTGATCGTTGATAAGTAAAACAACAATAGCACCAACTCAATACATCTTTCACACGGCAGATTCTCTTGCGGCGGCTGCGCCAGCGAGCATGAAAGACTTGCAAAGTGTGCACATCACACAAGAAAGGCAGAAGATTGTCGTCTGTGCTCCCTTCCCCTCTGCAACGCTAGTTGCGAAGGGACTCGCATGGGGAAAATAAACAGCCTAGAGGAAAATGCACGTGACATATGGATGCATGCAACACCAGTGTTCACAACAGCCCACAGCGTGTTTACAGTACTGCCACAACAAAGCCGATGCAAGCAGAATTTTAATACAAGGCCAAAAGCATCAAAGACGCTGTACAAACTCTGATGTTGTTGGACAGGGGGAAAGAAATGCATTTCAAAGCAACACTCATAGTATAGATTCATAATATAGAATCAAGACGTAGCAGTGATGCACCAAAGGATTGGTTTGAAGTAAAGATGATGTGAAGAAGAAAAAAGCCCATAGAGAGCACAAGCTGTTACAGCGCTTGCCTGGCAGTGGCTTCGATTGGCTGCTGGGGAACAAGGACTTTGGCTGCAATAGACATGAGATGAACAAACCTTTTATAACAATCAAAGTAGCCGGCTTTAAACAACCCCAGCGGCAGATGCCATGCAAGATGAAGCACCTGGGATTAACTCATGGCTCAGTTTCTACATCATAGTTTAGAGTTCTTAAAACTCATCTGCAGGGAATGAATTTTATCACAGTATTATTGTTTTTGTGTAATTGATATTGACATACATAAAATAATTATTACAGTTAATATAGAGGTAAACTAGGAATAACGCACGTTCCTCATGATACATATCCTGACAAAGTCAGTATACTATCACGTATTTATTTGTCAACTAGAACTAATTCATTTGAGCTGTAAGCAGATACAACTACTGCAGCTCAATTCATGTGGTTTTAAACAAGCCCTATTTGAATCAACTTTCAGCCAATGGGAGATTGATGTTTCATGTTACAGTAACAGCTGTAACAAGCTCCCAACTAAAGATGAAACATGAGCAGAGTAATGTTCCACGGATAGTTGTACTCTGTGGTATTTCTGAAAGTAGTTCCCTGTGATATTTATTGAATTCAAAACTCAATGTGAGTGTGTGAAGATAAATTGAAGATGCAGTTCACTATACTGTCAGCTTCCCAAGGTTTAAATGGGTTATTGGTTGCCAAATGAACCGAAACCATCCATTCAGTTTGATGCCTTAGTAATTTAACACATCTGACCCACACTGGTGCACGTAGAACTTATTCATCTAGGGAGGTTGTCAAGACAGAGATGTTGCAAATTGTAATAGATTTTCTACCCAAAAAAATGGACGGTAGGGGGCAAGAAAAACTAAGCTTGCTTCCTAATAAATCTTTTATCCCACCTCTCTATCCTCCAAAGCAATTTGCAATAACAGATTGGCTTCATCTGGTATGATTTAACCACAGGGAAGAAGTGGCTGTTTGTCAAATGTGGGGCTGTTTAACTTTGTTGGTCACATTTGTATTGATTTCGACTTTGTAATTTTCCCCGTTGTAGATGGAGCTGCGGGCCGCAGAACTGCGGAGCGTTAAAATGAATTGACGCCGCAGCGGAGCTCACTATTAAAACATTAGGGAGAAGAGAGAGCTTTGGGCAGGCCTGACATTTCTAAGAGAAAAAAGATGGACACTATGCCAAGTGAAAATGACAAAATGTTTTCTTAAGACAGACGTAGATGTGTGCACAGACCTTTTACCAGCAGTTCAGAGGGGAGGCTGCGAGAGAACCGACTCAAAATGCCATTGTTTTGTAGGCAGGGTGGCCTTGAGGGCTCAAAACACTGCCTCGTAAGAGAAGACAAAACCCAAGCAAATTAAGAAAACATCTTTTATCCATCAGACAACACATGTGCATCATTTCGAAAACACAACACAATACAGGTGCTTTTTCATTGTTTACAAAAAAGGAACAATAATGTATGTTGATTTTCCATTTGATGTCCGGAAACATTGACTTTTTATAACTTTTGTTTGGTGCGAATGACCTCACCCTGAACAGATGAGACACTATCCTTGCAGCCACAGTTTGGTGCTATTGACGGGGGTATCTGTGGTGGCACACTAAAATATCTCCCGCGCACAGCTAGATCTTCATCCAATGTTGACTATGATGATGATGATGATGATGATAAAAACCCTTTGTCTGCCCATAGAGCAGAAAGATATTATTATTAGAGTTATGACTGCAGCACAAAGCATGAAGGATGATATATTATGAGCCGCCAGTGTGCAGTAAATGGGCACAGTTCATCAACTGCTCAACAAAACATTGGTACATATATCACAGTTTTTGCCCGGTGCATTGTGGGTGTCGTATTTTATTTAACTGGCCTACTTCTGGGAATGAAACCGTTGGTTACAGGTTGATAATCTAAGTGCAGTTACTCATCTTTGGATCAATACTAAGATATTCTGTCTATTCAATCTCACTCATAATAAAATTATCAAGTAGTATTTTTTCACTCTGGTATCATTCATTTTATAATTTCAAATCTGTCTGAGATTAATTCAATAACAGAAAACTTTCTTAGTAAGAGCCTATCATTCATAAAACCTCAGGGAATTATATGGGAATTAAACAGTAAGACTGTAGTAATAAGTCCAAAGCATACAGAGAGGGAATATAATTGATGACATGATCCTTTACCTGCCATTGAAATCTCCTTCTCCAAACAAAACTACTTCCTGTTGCCTTATATGGTAAAAGGAAATAGCCTAAGCCTAATATCTTACGATCATTATACATCACCCGTAATTGTTGCCCGGGAAAAATTATCAATAAATCATCAAAACTGGAGCGTGGCCTGAACATAGATCTGTATATCACATATACAAATCCCTAGCATCCTTTCATCTTTTAGTTTTGTAATTAAATGATCCCTTGCTGACTCTGACTTAATGAAATATTATGGGCTAATGCTGGGAGTATTTCTAGATAGACAACTCAACAGGGTCTTGTTGGCATAATTTTAAGGACAGCTTGTCTGGTTCCTCTGTGTAGAGTATATCACATCCCAAGCATGGTTCAGCTTGTATGAATGGTGGAATTTGAGTTAAAAATTATCTATGCAATATAGGTATTTAGAAAGAAACATAACATTAGGGATGTTTTCACTTTGTTGGCTGTTTTTATGTATGTATGTATGTATGATCATTATTCTCAAATGTCTTTCAATTAAAGTTGGCAACAGGGACTAATTATGTTTGTCAAGGCCAGCCTTTATAGCCAAAAAAATTATCCCTTTTCCAATTACCACGGGAACAAGAGCCATCTCAGCGGTGTCACATTTTGGTCACAAAATGTGATACCACCCCCCCCCCCCCCTCCTCAGTGGCTGTCTCAGTTCACGTAACCTTTTCACAAATAGATGCCCAATTAAATTAATTTTCCTAGGACGAGGTAATTTTTCCCGGATAGATCGCTATCAACGTTACAGGAAGCGTCATAGAAAACGAGACACAACCTCCGCAGTACAAAAGAAGCAGCCACTGCATTTGTGCTCCATTTAATTACATTCTAAGGTGGAGAGCAATCACAATAACTATCATAATAACAATACGTTACTTACTCTGCTTTCTTCTCGGATTGCTTTGTTTCCCTTCTGCGTATAGCTCCAAGCATCAAAGTATAATTCAGACCTTATGGTCGCTGTTGTTCCAAGCCCCTACTTAAGTCACTCACAATAAATGTATTCAGATTGCATACAATGGATATTCCCACAAAGTACACACATAATTAAGGCGTGGTTCGAACCGGCGTCAGAGCCGAGCAGGCACGAGTTGTTGGCAGGCTATAGGACTTGAATCTATTAAAAAGCGAGTCTGAGACATTGTCCAATAAGAGCCTGAAGAGGACGAGGTTTTTCTGAGACCTCAGTCAGCATTAGGGCCACCACCAGCTGAGTGAAACTGTGTATTTAGGAGCTTATGTGTATTACAGACTGCTTTCTGAGTCCACATGACAGACCCAATCTCTCACAGCACAGCAGAATAAGGTGGTGCGCAGTATTTCAACAGGGTTCCAAATAATTTCATCAGCTTGCGATTTGCTTTGCTCGTTATGAAGCAGAATATGGATGCCTTGTAACATCATCTCTGTTTTCCACCAAACTAATCTGACAAAGGCAACTCTTTTACTTTGATGATCAATAAGATCACACACACACACACACACACACACACACACACACACAAGCACAAAAAGTTAATTTAGGTATTCATCATAGAGACTACTTAGTGGATACTTTATTTATCACCGCCGAGTGTTGCCTATGAAATTTGGTTGATGAAATTCTTTGTTCCCAGCCAGATGCAACAGGCAGTAACGTTTGCCCCTTGTTCCCTGAATTGCCGTCTGCATATCGAACCTCGATCAGCCCACTCTTTCTACTAAATGTTACTTGTTGTTTTAATCTTTAGAGACGCCGCTCGTCTAAAGTCTGAAGTCGTAAAACAGCAAGAAACTTCACAAAGCACCTTGACTTTATTTTCCTGTGAGTTTTTGTATTTGTTTTTTTATTAGGTTTCTTTTTTGTATTCGTTTTTTTTAAACAGAACAATCTTTTTTAATGATAACCGCAGTAGACACATACACACACACACTGCATCCCAACGCCCCAACACCTTATCTCTGTTAATGGTGAAACAGGATGGCGAAAAGCGCTTGAAAATCCCTGGAATCACCACAATAAACACGGTTTCGACCAGCGCACTGCCCAACATCCAATAAACACCTCACACAGCGGCACTCTGCTGTCGATAAACTCTGCTGGTCGCACCCCATCTCCCTATCCTGCTGTTCAGGAGCATCATAAAGTCCATCCTCCTCAAAACCCCTTTTTATTTTTTAAATGTTCAAAAACATTTTTGTAGTCAATAGAATATACAAAAATGTTGTGTCGCGATAACAAAAAATGTTGTATCACAATACAAACATGAGGTATAACAATACAAACATGTTTACAAAGTAGCGTATGTCAATGTTGAAACACATAATATATATGTAGCAATCTTCGCTTCTGCACGCCACCTAGGTGTCTATACTGGTCTCCTCCAAAACCAGGACACAGGGGGATGTTGCTTAAACCGGTATATTGCATAGTTTGGAGTAAAATGATTCACAGAGCAGGTGTTCCAGGCATCCATGTCCAAGATCCCCAGAGTGTGTGTGGTGATGGCTGGTTTAACCTGTGCGCATTGATTGCTCAATGCACAACATGTGTGGAGCCTCACCCAGCCCCAGAGTCTAATCAGTCTGACTTGGGCCAGGTGAGGCTGCTTAAACCAGCCATCAACCACACACACTCCATAGTATGTTTCACTTGATTATTGTCTTGCAAAAATACCTTTCTGATGTTTCTGAAGCATCTCATCTACTAATGAAACTCATCCACCCTTTTGGTAAAATAATCGTAACTAAAAAGTCTTACGTGTGTTTGTGAGTGAATGGTGAATATTTCAAACATGCTCACATGTTGGAAATACATAATGTTGTTATCAGAGATGTTCCAAATATGATCGTCTTCTAGTGCACAGAACAGCCATGCTGTTTGAGTCATGCAGCATTGAGACATTGAAATGGCACACTCACAGATTCACTCCCCCCCCCCTCCCTACACCAGGCAGTGTTGTGAGAGAGCTGTGTTTTCTCTATGTTGTGTTCAAGAAAGACAAAGGACTCTCACTTTGGATTTGTGCATGTGTGTGTGGGAGTGTGTGGTTGTGTGTTTGTGAGTATGTGTTTGGGCGTCCACATATTTATGCAGGTGTGTGCGAGCTTCTGTCTGTGTTTGTGTGTGTGTGTGTGTGTGTGTGTGTGTGTGTGTGTGTGTGTGTGTGTGTGTGTGTGTGTGTGTGT
>JAOPJO010000154.1:3534889-3547531 GCA_027123675.1 Molva macrophthalma
AGCTGTAAAAATACACAAGGTAGTGTTTTGATTTGGCTGGGGCCACCAGGAAATAAATGATTCCATGTAAGTTTGAGCTCGGGTTTATAGTGTGTTGAATCGCTATATCCAAGAATCGCTTAGCAATGAGAAGATTAAGTGCACACATTAATCCAGGAGTCGGACCAATCTTGTAATCCACTCAGTATGCTAATTGCCTGTTCTTTTTCCCATCAGAAGGGGGTTTACAGGCTATTAAATGGCACCGAGCGGCTGACAAAAGATAGCCAGCATGCTCTCCCGCCCACGCTTTCTCGATTTCCTACTTGGATGGCTTGCGTGCACACACCCACACTCCTTGGCTCCCCTGTAAATAAAGTATTCACCATCTTAAGAGAGCAGGCTGGGTAGCTTCCAAGGCCCAACATGGAACAGGCTGCGATTCAACTTACACTTCAGCTAAGTAAGTTTTCTTCAAGAACGTGACAAAGTAAAACAATGGCTTCTCCAATGAACTTTGGAACTACGGGGCTGGGAGGCAGGATATCATGGTGTACGACTCCCAAGCCAAAAGGTAGTGGGCACGAACCCCAATGCCACCCCCAGTCTACCTGAAGGCATCCTTGAGCAAGATGCCTTACCCCTGCCATCTCCTATATGACATGCATCTGAACTCACGTGAGGCTCTTTAGCATATAAAAAAATACTAAATTGACATCTTGGGGGTCTCGATTTTTTACAAAAGCCTAATTTCTCTTCTGCCGTTAACGCAGCAAGGTAAAGCGCACACTTCTTAGCATGCGGCTGCCCGTATGTGCTTCCCCATGTGGCCTTGGCAGCCCAAACATGATGGATGTGGCTTCAGATTGCATTTCTCGCCACACCCATAAAGCAGCATTGTCAAAACACCCTGTGCTGGCACCGTGTGGCAGACACAGACATAGTTGCTGATAATTAGAAGATTTTGACTTTTTTTTCCATTTGTGAGGCAAACTGCCAACTAAGGAAGAGCTGGGAGGTGGGGGGGGGGCACGATGGATGACTCAAACAAGAGATTTCGGCAAGACGCCTGACTGCAAATGTGGCCAGTAATGACCAGAGTGTGTTTTTCTGGGCGAGGCTAATGAGAGAAGCCATTAGACATAAACGATGTTTTAAACCCCTGGAGATGAGGCAGGGAATAAGTACCCCAGATAGACTCCATTCACAGGTTGCCAACACACCCAGTGTGGGGTGTCTGAGGGAAAAAGAAGAGGCACCCTGCTGTGTTCTGGTCCAGCTCCCCTTCGGAAGTCTGCTGTCTGTCAATCAGTTAGCCCCCCCGGTAAACCAGAGACCGTTCTCTGCCGTGTCAAATGTGGCTTTTCTGGAGCGCCATCGTTCTGGCAGCAGACCTTCATGTGTGACAGATAATCTGTTCAATCAATATGCCTTCTTTTTCGGGGCAGCCGCTTTAAAGCAATTCACGCCATATGCCGTGGCGGTGTGTCACGGACGGGAACGATAGAGAGGACTGTGAGTAGACAGCAGCATCAGTTGATGTCCTTTTTAACATCAACAACAACAACAAACAATATTCAGAATGTGAAGCCGACAGTAATGAATTTGTTTTGTTGTTTTGTTCTATTTGGTTATCATAGCAGACACTTTTATCCAACGCCAAGTATATTTCTCCTTCTTGTTTTAGAGACAGTACATGTCATTGATCAGCAGGTCGAGGATTAGGCACTTGACTCAAGGGTTCCCATGTGTAGTGCTTGGGGTTGGGGTTTGAACCCAATATCTTTTGGGCTGGGAGTGGAACCACCACAAGTACACCGCCCCCCCCCCCCCACACACACACACACATGTAACAATAGTTACATAAACAATTAAAAGACTGTCCTTGTGGTATAATTTGTACTTATAATTTCTACTTGGTATAATTTGTACTGCCCTGTAGTGCGGATTGTCAAGTGTGCAGCCTTGACATTTACGGTCCCCGTTTAGCCGTAACATCAGGGACATTCAGTTTGCCCACTCTTCCCGGCGTAGCGTCCTACAGTCCAGAGGTGCGCGAGTGGGACCCATGTCACACCACAGTATGAACCGTGAGGGCCGTGCTATCATTTGTTTGTTGAACCACGGCTGGGGCAGTTCATACACGGTGACTATAAAGTTGGGCAGTCATTTATTTACACTGAGCGCAACACATTTCTAATTGTCAGGTCCGCCTGTGCTTTGCTTTTATGCCGTGTGCGATTGAGCTTTACCCCCTCAGTACAATACCGTCCTTCCCCTGGTCATTGTAAAAAAACATGGAATGTATAGTGACTGCACAGATATTATGGCAATGGTAACTATTACACATATGTATCTTAAATATATGTATTTAATACAACTGTGTATCTTTGACCAAAAAAAACCTGTAAAGTCTTGTCATTCAGGCTAGTGAATAGAGTCGAGGATTTTAGTTTAAAATGAATTATGAGGAAAAACGTATTTATATATATACTTCCCACTGATACTTAGTATCAGTGGGATGGACTGGGTAGGTGAGTGGAGGAGCAGAGGAAGCCTGTAAGACTCATGCTCTATTCCTTATGTTCAGATGTTGTTCTGTGGGTCTGATTTAGCCTGTACTATCTGATGTTTTATCATTGTCATTCAAGTTGCTGAACGTTATTGTATGTCTGTCTTAAATGTTTTCTTTGTTTTAGTTTGAATTGTTTTTTCATATAAAAGTATACAAATTTTTTTATTGCATTTATCATTTTTTGTTCTTGTTTTTGTCCCCTCCTCCCCCAGGTTAAAAAAAAAGGTATGAGTTTGACAAAAGGGCCTTTCGCTGCAGATCTCTGGTCAGATTGTGTTTTTCGCGATGACGTGCATCGTTAACGTTCCCCGGAGAATAAATAATACATAGCGAAGGTCAGGAGTGGGAGTCTGCCTCCAAGCAGCGGAGAAGGATGCTCCATCTCGGATGCTGAAGCTGAGGGTGGAGGAGAACAGGAGTGGAGCTCGAGTTTCGCAGGGCTTCGGTATTAACGTAATGTTTGCCGTGGGAAATGTTACATAACAATTCACCTGCGGATGCACCGCCTGTACGACTAAATATAAACCCTGCCTTTCTAGCTCTCCTCAGATGCGCATGTTTGACTCCTCAGCTTATAGTGTTGGATTGTCTCAGCAAAGGAGCTCTGAAGTATCCGTTTGTATCCATTTGTTAAAACAAATGCTTTTTGTTTTTGGCGGCAGCTTGTGCAGACATTAAGATTGTTTTGTCTTTTAATCTTTTTAAATGAACGACGGCTCAGTGAAGGAACAACAATACCCTCATAGAACGAGTACAGACGCACCCGGGTAGTCACTATAGAAGAACACAAATACTGTAAACGAGAATAATTGTGTAACATTTCTTATACCGCAGGGCAAATGGAGGATCATTTACTTTTTGGAACTTTTTAAAAGCTTTGCACCACACCAGCTGTGGCAGTAATTGGTAATTTAATGGTGATCAGCCCCTAGCCGCACGGTGGAGAGTTGCCGTTGCGTCCTGCTCAGTCGGAGGTGCTTTTAAAACGATAAGACAAAAACAAGAAGGGATGGAGGCCGCCTCTTATAAATGAGGTCGTCTCCACCCATCCCTTTGATCCCTTCGTTCTCCGTCACCGGGCGCTGCGAAGGGCGTCGGGGAGCACTCGTCTTTGCAAACGGCTTTGAGACGCCAAAATTACAAACAAACCAAAAGGCGTCCGATCGATAGAGAGTGTCTCACAGAATGATGAACTAGCACTTCGGAGGGGAAAAGGTGGGTGGGGGGGGACAAAATCAATGTGTGGCTCCCCTGTCACTCTCTCTCTACTCTCTCTCTCCTTCTTTCTCGCTCTATCTCTCCCTCCCTCCCTCTCGGTCTCACTCTCTTTCTATCTCTTTCTCTCCCTCTCTCTTTATATATCTCTCTCCATTTGTCTCTCTTTCCCTCCCTCTCTCTTTCTATCTCTCTCTCTCCCTCTCTCTCTTTCTCTCCCTTTCTCTCTGTCCCTCTCTCTCTCCCTCCCTCTCTCTCTCCTTCTCTCTCCCTCCCTCTCTCTCTCTCTCTCTATCCTCGTTCTCTTGCGGCATCCTAAACTCTGTACCCACTCCCTATGCTGTCATGCTTAATCTAGCCTAAGCTAGTCCTGTGTGTGCATGTGTTGGATTGGCCAGTGCATTTAGCAAAGGAGACTTGGGAACAGTGATTTGAGCGAAGTTATGTTACCTTTACATTAAGTCCTTTAGCATTTCCTTATTGTTTTCCAAAGCGACTTGCATGATGCTGAGAACAACCGAAACTAGCAAAATTGGCAAAACGACTACAAATTTCCAACTTTCTGAAAAAGCCACTGGACAGAGTAGAGAGTACTGATAGGAATCTGAACTTTTCTTGATCTTGGTAGTCTAGTGCATAATAGTTAGTTCTCAGAGATAAAGAGCCTGTCTCATATTTCTTTCTCGGTTTAACTCTAATGTTTGTTTTCTTTGTTGTATTTTTCTGTAGCCTTGAAGACCTGCTGCCGCTTGGACCTGTGGTTCTACTGATAATGGCCCATCGGAGAAGCTGTGGACCCGAGTGTCTCTGGTGAGTTTAACCAAACTACGGCAACGCTAGAACCTTTTTTATTGATACCGTGATGCTCCAAGTAAGCCAAGTAACTCCATAATTTACATTCATCCCCTGTAGTTTCACTGAAATGTTCAGTTACATTCTTCCCAATAGAGACATAACAACAAACCTATTTGTTTCAATATTGAAACAACACCTATGCTGTGTCTTGAAGATCGTCGTCTGGGCACGTTGGATGTACTAAATTATTTTTATTTAAAAATGCTAATGGTTGCTGTAGTGGATATTCACTTGTAGATTAAAAAAGTCATGCTACCAAAGGGGTTCACCGTATATCTTTACTACTAAATTAATAAAGTTCCCCAAGGGAAAATTGGGTTTCAAGAGCTGTATCTGCAGCCAGAAATTAGCTGTTGTATCATGCCAGGCTAGAGGACACAATTTACAATAGAAACCAAATCATTGCGGCTCAAAATTGGTTCTTGAATGTTTCCGTAATGAGTTCTCAACAAAGTATTTTTATTCTCAAAACGTGAAAGTATTTCAAAAATGTTTGCTTTCAATGAAAATGCATATTGCTCCCTCAAATGTTCAAGAAACCGAGGAAGACGGGTCGTTGAATCCTGGAATCACCGGCTTAATTATTGTCATCCATATGTTATTTCATGTAATTGTAAAAGTATTGTTGTGTCATGTTTATGGCAGTAGATTGTATTGTCTGTGTGTGTGTGTGTTTCTGTGTGTGTGTGTGTGTGTGTGCTTGTGTGTGTGTGGCTATGCACATAAATAATATTTGAAATGGCTTTATATGCCACTATATAACCATAATATCTGCTTAAGTCTTCCATGGTAACTTATATATCATATATTTTTTATTAAACCACATGGTTATTTGAGATGTGTGCAAGTTTAAAGCGAGTCCAGATATATGCAACTGGATTTATGGCTTTAATCTTATCTAAACTATTATTATTATTATATGCTGTACACTAAAAAAGTTTATATATCAAACAAGTCCACGAAAGGTGATAATAAAGTAATGTATGCAGAGTAATATATCATTGTCAACAGTGTACAGGAATGGCTATTCATAAAAAAATGACATTTTATCTTGATGATCCAAAAGAAAGTGAAATGGAAAAGAAGAAATGATGTGAAAATATGATGATATCATATTTTGGGAGCCTAAGGATAGATATTGTGTGTTTGCGTGTGTGAGAGCATGTATGCGTGTGTGTGTGAGTGCGTGCCTGTGAGTGGAGCGTGCGTGTGTGTGTGTGTGTGTGTGTCTGTGTGTGCGAGTGCGTGCGTGCGTGGCGCAGGTGAGGTGTTGAAGCCTGTGAAAAGCCAGGAGGCGTTGAGGTGTAGTGTGCAACAGAGCGCTTCTCCTGTCAGCCCTGCCGGCTTGGAATCACATCTGTCTGTCTGTCTGTCTATCTGTCTGTCTGTCTGTCTGTCTGTCTTCCTGTCTGTATTTCCTGCTGTCTAACTGTCTGTCTGTCTGTCTGTCTGTCTGTCTGTCTGTCTGTCTGTCTCTCTCTCTCTCCCTGTGCATTTCTCGGTCTCTCGCCCTGGGTGGCGGGGCTGTAGCGAGGGGGCGTCGGGGCCCCCTCGCGTGATGCTAGCGAAATATTCATACGCGCGGGGAGTTTGACGTGTAAGTGCCAACTCCTCTCCGCGACACTCGCTCCTCATTTTCATTTCCTCAACCCGTCCTCCCACCTTACCCTCCCCTCCTCCCCCAATACCCTCCCTTCCCCCGCCCCCTCCCCTTCCCCCTCCCCACCTCATTCCCTTGCCATGGCTGTCGCCTGCCTGTCACTTCCCGACCAAGTGTTTATTACGGGAGGCGGTAAAAGACAGCCACGGCCGCGCTTTCTTTTCCATTTGAAATAAATAACGTGTTTATTTGTGCTTTCATTCGCCCTGGAAGGCTTTAGAGTACGAGCCCCTGGCGCTGTGCCTCGGAGCTAAGCACAGGTTTGCGGCGGCAATTTCGCAGTTGACGGTTCGTCGTTACTGTCACTGTATGTGTTTTGACGTCCCGCCTGCGCATTGGTCTTTTTTCTCCTACTGTATTGACAGCGTTTGACAGGGGAGTCCTGAATGCGGGCGATGGGTGGCTGAATGTAGATGTGAAGTTAAGAATACTTCTTGCTGAGTTTTCATTTTCCCCAGATGGCAGAGGGATATATCGTAAATACACGCTTTGACGATATTTCTTTTTGGACAGTACTTGTTTTACAATTAAAGACGCCCACGATTACATAATTATTAATCACGAATATCGTACCAGCCATACCATGGAAAAATGGAATGAGCATAGACTATTTTAAGGAACGAGGATGACCGCTTACTATGTTGGACTTAAATGTCCGTGGCCCAATCAAAATACTGCCACAATGTGTGGATGAAGAGGAGTTACCTTGGCCGAGCCATATATTTCCAACCACTATTACAATCACAATTTGACAGTAGGTTATTTATTTTGAAACAGGAAAATGCAGGTCCCTGAGCTGCCACACGTTCAATTCAAGCCCACGTACTCAATTAAAGTGAGGGAAGCTGGCTCTGTCCCACTCAGAACACGTTTGACATTGCTTATTGTCAGCACAATACTCTGAGTTTTGACAGAAACACAGAAGAACACTCTGCTATCTTTACCAGAGGCAGATGCTACGTTCAGACTCTAGCAATCAATAACTGTCTTTTATTCTCACCGTAGCTCAATAACTCTCAATAACTCATCATCATCATCATCCTCATTCTCATCCTCATCATCATCATCATCATCACTAGAGTCTCTCAGTGTCTCTCAACCGAAACCCAAATATCCGAATGGATCCAGTAGGCTCCCCAAAGCCAAGTCCAGAGATAATTAAATTTCTAATCACTTTTTAAAAACTGTAAAAACACAAGCGGCAGTCGAAAGGGGTTACATGGGGTTACTGGGGTGGGGGGGGAGGTGAAATGAGGGTCAAAAGTCTGGCTTGTCCGACTACTAATTGGGGTGCGAGCTCTTTATCGGCACGAAATAGTGAATGGCTAGTGGCTCACGATCTCTGAGTCAGCTGTTTCTCCTCCTCCGCTCTGAAACCAGAGCCAAGTTTTTTGGATGACACAACTTTCACTTTCAGTACATTTGAGTAAAGTCAATGAATGCGCTGCATGATGTGTTTCCTCACAGGAAGGAGACCAGCGAGGATTCTGGCTGTTGACTTAAGTTCGCTAAAGTTAAGTTTGAACCCACGTCACGTCAGCAACCTCAATGCACACAGTACATTTGAAACCCTGCTTTATTGATATCCCAATATGCGTCTTCTTGTATGTCTTCCATGATCACTTCACGCAACGGGTTATTAACATCAGGGGGAGACAAACCTGTTGGTGTTTCTCAAAGCCTGAGGGTTCTGACATGACTTATGGAAGACTTCTCAATGGGAGTCTGATTCATAACGTTGGGATTGACGTTCAATCAGAGCGCGCTCGTTACGTTCTGATTGGACGTCAATCAAAACTTGTCATCGTCGGCGAGTTTGTCAACAACCTGTCTCTGTAGACGACTGGGTTCAATCCTTACCTTTAGGCCTCCTGGAGCAAGATGCCCGACCTTGTCCTTAAGGACATGAATCTGAATTGACTGTGAGTCACCATTGATAAAAGTGTCTGCTTCAATGACTAAATAGCAAATTAAAAGTTCTGATGTGTGTTGTTGTGTTCTGCTTTCTACTGTTTTAAGATAAAAAAAAAAATGTTTTGGATACATTTATCTAACATTTGTGAGATAATAAAATAGTATTTTACGATACATTTGTTTTACGCGGCGTCCAAGCCCGCCCCTCAAACAGAAACCAGACCTGCTCTGTGACGTTGCTGATCTCATGAACAACGCTCTTTAATCTCTCCATAAAGTCCTGTTTTATGGCCCAGGGGCGGTGTAAACACAACAGAACCACTTGTATACAGATCAGGTGTGGCTTTTACATCCAAGTTGTAAAGAGTGACATTTCAACAGCTGCTGTTCTTTAGTCTTACTGACCACAGTGATATAATGTGTCATAACTTTCTTTTTAAACCTTTGAATAACAACATTTATTGACCATTAAATGAATGGCAATTTTATTATTATTATTTTGTTTCTGTTCCGAAAATAAAGAAATATATAAATTCGGATTTGGCAGAACATTCATGTCTGTCTGTCTGACTGACTGACTGACTGACTGACTGACTGTGTGGTCTGCCACCAGTGGTATTGGGAACATTGAAGTAATTTCTCCAAGCAGCTTTTATCAATTTAAGTTTGTAGCAGAAGTCACCTCTGCAAGGCTTGTGGAGAGTATTCCTCACATCTTCTTCAAATGAATTCTGTCAACCCCAGAAGCCTGGGTTTCCATTCAGCTTTCACACTTGATCCATCTAATCTGGCTTCCTTCCTTCCAATATGACTTGGGCTACTATCAAAGAATCAAATAATCCAAACTGGGTAACTTTTTTATCACCAAGTCAGTTCAAACACTGTGCTGTTGATTCTGAAATGTTCAAGTTTCATCCTTTTCATTTGGTCTTCTGCAGCCACCGCTGTGTGCATGATATCCAACTGATTGTTTCTGTTGAACTGATTGCATGTGCTCTAGATGTGAATATGAGTCATAAGACATTAGGTGAGTTGAGTGTCGGGGTTTCAATAAGAACAGGTTCCTATCACTTCATTATGTATTCATTAATCATAACATACATACATAAGTTACGCAAAATACGACATGAATAATAGTTTTTCGCTTTTATTTTGCTCAGTGGAGCTCTGAATGTATCAATTTATATATAGAAATCGTGTTTGTTTGTCGTTTATCTTCTGATAAACGATATCTGATTTTGTTGTGTTGGTAAAAGGACGGAAATGTAAAGTATTTATCTGAGCACACTACTATTAAATTGACGATACGCTGTTTAATTTGTCAGGTGTTTTGACAAATGACGCCCACATCAACAAAAACCTGTAGATTAAATGGCGAAACTAGAGATCGTGGACGAAACCTTCAATAACTTGTCACAAACAAGAGAAATTAAATGCAAACCAAATAGCCATAGTCCCATAGTCCCACCTTCTACCTTTATGCCTTGTTTTGTAAGCAAAGCAACAGGAAGTTGGAAACATATGAAAACATGAATGCAAAGAAAAGAGGGACAACATAATAAAATGAACCTGAAAGTGTTTAATTTACACAATTGCCAGGGCTCTTCTGGGGCCAAGGACAGAAGAGGAGGTAGAGGCAGGGAGAGAGACAGGCAGGGACACGGACAGGGAGATAGACAGGCAGGGAGAGAGACAGGCAGCGAGATGGACACAGGGGGCCAGGCAGGGAGGGAGACAGGCAGGGAGAGAGACCTGCAGGGAGAGAGACAGGCAGGGACACGGACAGGGGGAAAGACAGGCAGGGAGAGAGCCAGGCGGGGAGAGAGCCAGGCAGGGAGGCAGACAGGGAGAGAGCCAGGCAGGGAGGCAGACAGGGAGAGAGACAGGAAGAGAGAAAGGCAGGGAGGCAGTAAGAGAGACAGGCATCCTTATGTCAGGGGTTATCCCAGCTCTGGAGGGATGGTTCCCGGTGACCTGGTTTCATAGGCTCATGCCACAAATTCCCCTGATCTGCGGCTCACATTCAGCTGATGTTGGAGGCGTTTTGTTCAGTGTGTGTGTGCCCGTGCGTTCCTGTTCTTCAGTGTGTGAGCGCGCGCGGCTATGCAAGGAAGTGGAACACGGGAGTTCACAGCTAATTGCGGTTTTGCTGCACATTCCGCACGCAGTCCCAATGCAGAGCTGTCAGGAGTCACGGCAGCATCTCCTCTCAGTGTTCAATTTGGCGGATAATTGCATCCATTATTAGAAATGATACGTTGTCCCGCCACTGCTGGCTTTTTTTCATGAATCCCCATCAAAAAACACCCCGAATATTTTTTATATCAGCGGGGGGGAAAAAGAATATCCAGACGCGGCACGACAAGAATCTCAGGGTGTGCCGTGGCATCCATCACCTGGAGATGGGCATTAACCACGATGATTAAGCCCCCCCCCCCGGCCCTCCTCGCTCACCGGCAGCCCCGTCTTTTCACTCCAGCATCTGGATTTAATTGGCTCTGTGCTGTAAAAGCCACAGCTGCACCGCCTGTTAGGACAATAAATTAGCCCAATTAGGAGTGGAACAAAAAACAAGAGGCTGTACCCCCCCCCCTCCTTTCCCGCACCGGGACTCATACATTCCGGTATCGGGGAACAAGACGAGACCCAACGCTGGACGGGGCACTCTTCCATCACACCTGGCTGAGCCCTGGATCGAACCCCAGCTCCGCTCTGCACATGTGGGAGAGGGTGGGTCTGACCTGCACCCTCCTCCCCCCTGCACGCCACCCCACCCTCACCCTCGCTGACATCATATAGAGTTTCTTGTGCATGAGCCACAAAGGATGCAGCTTGGCCCATGTACTGGATCAATAAAAAAGCATGTTAGGTAATTGCTGCGGATGTGTGTGTGTGTGTGTGTGTGGGGGGTGATTAATTGTCGTTGTGCATATGACAAGTCTTGAATACACACGCCAGGTTTACTGGCGGCAGGCCACAATATCGATGGCACGGCTAATGAACACAATAATGAGGGAGGTGGTTTAGGAGAAGCGCCAAACAATGGCGACATCTGTGCCGTCAGCGCGCGGTTTGGCCATAATTGAGACCGTATTTCATTCTTCTTCTCTGCTTGCTTGAAAGAGAGCCTCGCTGTTTGTGTGCGGCGGTGTTCTGCGTCAGCCCCAAAAGACACCACGTATTTATTTGCTGCCATTACTCATTCATCGGCCCAACAATGGCGCAGCAGCCCTACCGAGGCCCCGGCGTAAAACAATCACTTGTGGTGGCAGCGCTCTCGCTGAAACAATGACCACCAAGCCGGCTGGGGACTCCCTCTCTCTCTCTCTGTCCCTCTCTGTCTCTTTCTCTCTCTCTCTCTCTCCCCATCATGTCATGGCCTTTTGTCTCACAACCGTGACTGTGGAGACACCAAGCCAAGCCAGGGTTTGACCAGAAAGCTAAAACGAAAATGCTGCATGGGTTTTTGTTTTTTTTGGCAGTAATGGCTTTGAGTGTGGGGTGGAATAGTAAGAGTTCTTCCTGAATCTGGATCCTCCTCCTCTCTCTCTGCTATCAGGGGCCCGTTGCCACTTGATGGCTCCTGAGGGTCTTGGAGGAGAGGAGGTGGGAGCCAGGGTCTATCAGTGGGTGTTTATCTTCCTTGGAAGATAAAGAGAGCAGTCACAGTTCAGACGTGCCCCTCTCAATCCACCAGCCAATCTCTTGGGGGAGAAGGCAGAGATCGATAAGGTGTGTTGTTGCTGTTGTAGTTTTTCTGTCAGTGACAGTAAGCCATTTTAATAATTCTTCCTTCTTCTTTTAGAAGGGAAAAGATCGTTGATAGCACACATGATCATTTCATGTGTGCATCTATAAAACAATGATTATTGCCCCAGGTGGAAATTATTGCCCCAGGTGCAATCTTTACATCAAAATCGAAAAACCATGACATGAAGCGCGCACAAACATCCGAAGCATCCGCCCTCCTCCATTCCAAACACCTCATTATTTCCTTCCCACCCCCACCCCCTTCCAGACGTGTCGTCGTCACGGATACAGCTCAGCGGCTCGCTCGCAGCAGAACACACAAGACGAGGGGAGAAGGCCGGACTGCAGGGGGGGGAAAGGGCGGAGGATGGGCCCGGCTGTATTTTCCTAGCCTCCTACCCTCCGAGCACCGGCCCCATTTCTCTCAATTACCGCCGTGCGAGCCGAGCGGCTGACACAGCTGACCTGCTCCGGCGGAGCCGTGCTTATAGCGACCTGCGTATTACGACAAAAGCGTTATGGTAAATGGTAAAAAGGAGGGGTTAAAAAAAAAAAAAAGGTCTGCACCGCGACGATAGCGCAGGCTGTAATGGAATGGCTGTTTTTTTTTAATCATACAACTGATAGAGAGAGAGAGAGAGAGAGAGGGGGAGAGAGAGAGAGGGAGAGAGAGAGAGAGAGAGAGAGAGAGAGA
>JAOPJO010000154.1:3572352-3584771 GCA_027123675.1 Molva macrophthalma
CACTCTATCCACCCCCCCCCCCACACACACACACACACACACACACTACCACCCTACCTCCACTTCCCTTCTCCGAAACTCCCTGCATCTTTCTAGCTTCGCTCTCATGTCATTTCGTCACACTGCTGACATTTGTTATCCAATGACATGTTTTGCTCGCTACTCTCTCTCTCTCTCTCTCTCTCTCTCTCTCTCTCTCTCTCTCTCTCTGTGACCCACATAGGTCTCTATAGAACCCCCTTATTTTCAGTCGACAGGGAGGGCTATACGACTGTCCGGCCAGGTCTCCCAGTCTTTCTGTCAACATAGTTGTGCCCTCTGAATCCGACCCACTCGTAAGGAAATTCAGCGTGCCCCTGTCTGTTCCTTCACCAATTGGGTATTCATGACTTGTACTGTGGGCTGTGGGCTCTTATTTGGGCAGCTCTAGAGGTCCGTCTCTGGACACGTGTTGTGTATTGCGCGGAAGGCTTTTAATGACCAAGTCCAAGTCTGTCATTCCCTGGCCCAGTTCCAGGAAGAGTTGGACTAACTCATTCTATCCTGACCATTGCAAATTTTAGCTAATTTTTTCACCTATTGTTATTGTGTAGGTAGACCTATTATTGTATGTTATTTTGTTATTTTATTGTTTTCAATGTTTATCTCTTTTTATTCTACCACTGTCCTGTAATTGCTGCTGTGGCCCAGTTACCATCTGGGATCAATTGACTATTTTATCGTATTCATTAATTATATAATGAGAAACAATAGAGTCATTGTATTCATTTAGATTCATTAAAACAGAAGACGAAAAGTATTTTTTAAGGCTGCATAAGCATGGTGCATTGATTTGAAAGATGAAACACTGAAACAGGCGCCATCTTGTAATTTTCATGTCATGTCGTTTCACTGAGAAAACAGCAACGAATGTCACCATCGCTCTGGGGCAAGTGTTTACTTAGCTTTGTTTTACAGCAAATGAAAGAGCCAGTTTGCTTGCTTTCAAGATTAACACATATTTGTTTTGTTGAGCTTCTGTGTCATACACTTACACTTGTGTTGACATTTGTTACAATACAACAGAATAACACAAAAAGGACCCCCAAAAAAACGATGGTTTCAGGGTTTTGATTTTAAGTCAGCCCCGACCCCCAAAAATATATCTGGAGAAAACAAAAGTTTTCAGTGGTGTGACTAAGACTCTGTGGACCCAAACCCTGACCCAGATTGTCAGGGGCTTCTGACAGCAGCATTGCTTTCCAGCCCTTCTCTCTCTCAATCTCTCTATCTTGCTCTCTCTATCGCTCTCCTTGTTGTCTAAGACTGTCTGCCCACAGAGCTCAGTGGCAGAGCCGGGAGAGAGAACGAGAGTGAGAGAGCAAGAGTTGTAGTTAACAGCACAGCGTCTTGCCAGACAAACAGGATCTCGTGTCTGGGCAGGCCAAGGATTGTCAGTTCGAATCAAATTCAAATTCGAATTACAACTGGCGGTCGATGTAGGAACAGTGGTTAGACAAGGGCGCCATTGGCTCGCCTCGCCCCGATGGCGAACAAACGGCGTCAGATGCAGGCGATAATGGAAGCCTTCAACAAACACGATGTTGTGCTACTTTCTGATTGTACGTAGCCGGCTCTCTGTCGAAGCTCATTATTGTAGTTTTTCCGGCAGTCAGTGGTTAGCATAGCGCCAACCTTTTACCTGATCAGCCATACTGGCCTGTTTTCTCTGTTCCGCCTGTGGGAGAAAGCTTAAGTCCAACGTTTGACCTTTCTGCTCAGCCAGCAGGCCCCAGAGGTCAACGCCGTTGCCATCGGAAATGTCAGCCGTCCTAGAGTCAGGGCTTCACCTCGGGGCTTAGATGATGGAGGATGTAGCCTCCTCTGCTATATCAGTTTCCTCAGAGAGGTGGGTGTATAGGCTGGTACTACTGTGAGGCTTCAGGCTTGTGATGTTCTGCAGATCATCTGGAGGAGGTAGGGAGTGGAGGAACCATTTGGTGCTGAGCTGTATCATTCAGGGTATAATTTCTATTTGAACCTAATTTGTTTAACCCTCATTTCCTGTCTGGGATTAACAAGGAACACCCGGTCTTATCTTTTCTGTCACATATTTTTAAGATGTAATGTGAATGTGTTTTGTTTGTTACCAAGGTACAAAACAGTTTTGATGGTAAATTAAAAATGCATTAGCGTTTGCTAATTTGTGTCTTAGCACACATTAGAAAGATGTGTGTGTGTATGCATGCGTGCGGGCGTGCGTGCATGCGTGTGTGTCTGCATGTGCGACTGCGTGTATGTGTGTGTGAGCTGTGGTCATGCCGGCGGAGTATTACGTGGATCAATGTCCATCCCTGCAGCGCTGCCCGGAGCTCAGATGTAAATCTAATTTCATGTCGAGGGGCGGGTTGCACAGAAATGAGAAAATAAATGAGAGCAGAGGTTGCGGGGGAAATATGGTTAAATAATTTCATTACCTAAGTGTAAAATTACATTTATCTGATTGAGACAATTAATGGCACACAGGCCGGGCCAAGAGATAGGCTTCTCCGCTAGCTAATGGGCACATGAATCATACACCACAGTGCAGAGCAGGGAAATGTCGAGGAAAGGATCTTCACAATCCTCCTTTTCTCTTTGTCCACACGTTGAGAAATTATTTATTAGTCACATGATGTTTATTTCGCCGTAGTGCTGCAATTGCCTGTTTTATGTAACTATCACGTTTGTGAGGTGCATTATGTTCCTGACATGGCGTTCATTAAATCACAGCATTGGTGGCTAATTTTAATGCACATTTTATAGTCTACAGGATGTAATTCTCAAGCCCCACAATGCACTAATAATAAAGGAACAGCTGTCACATATTTCCCTTTTATGACCATTGATTAAAAATAAAAGCATCCAGTTGGCCTGGTTAACATTCTCATCAAAAACCTCTATGTAATCACCGGCTCTTGTACGTGAATGTCAGAGCCATTGATAAGAAGGCCTATGCCCAGAGTTTTCTCTACACGTATTGAACGAGCTATTGACGAGCGCTGGGTGATACATCCATTCCCCCTTGGAGACGCGGAAAAAGAAAACAACATTTTCTTCCCCCTCGCCCCAAAAAACGAGAGATGAAAAGTGTCCCCCCCCTGCAACTCGCGGTTTGCACCCCCTAGTCTAGTCATGACTTCTAGGAACAAGCAAACAAAAAGAGTGAGACAATGAACGCATTTTTTCATCGTAATTACCGGCGTACATTTGTGAATGAACTCCGAGATTTAAGGGATAGAAGAAAAAAAACGATGCACGACATCAAACAAAAGTGGCAGCGTTACGCGGTACCACGGTGAGAAGGAGCCAGGAAGACTATCTGTCCCCAGGGCGCGCGGGAGCGTGGCTAAAGTAATGCCTCGCTGTTGCACAGCAGAGCCCCTCCCATACGGTGCGCGCTACATCTCCTCCTTGAAAACCCGCTCATGCGTGTTACCGGCGTCTATTTAAAGAGGCTGAGCCGCCGCGACACACTGTAAAACCCCGGTTGATTCACCCACCCAAATGTGCCCATAAGGGCCGGGCCGGGCCGGGCGCGCTCTATTTTTTTAGAGGCTGTGACTGATAAACCGCATCAACGCTTTCCCCTCTCGGGGGGGGGGGGGTGGATTTCAAATAAAAGGCCGTCTCGCGGCGACGACTCCCTCCTGACTCGCCGCACCGCGACTCACGATGCTTCGAGTTCCTCCCCCTCCCCCCACCTCCCCCCCCCCCGGGCGCGAGGCGGCCGACTTCCAAATGCCAGCCCCCTAGTCGCCGAGGTAAGGACGCCCGCTTCTCCGCCCTCGTGCAAAATGTCAGATGGACGGTGATTTTCTGCTTTATGATTTCACAGGAGTGATAACTGTATGGTTAGAGAGATGCCTGTCCCAGTTTGATAAGTGGGACGCCGTAACGCAGAATGGCCTTTGCAAGGCTGGTGGTAAATCTCCCTCTTCCACTCCGCCTGGTGAATTAAAGCACCGTGTTTAGTACCCACCCGTTGTTCATTTAGCTTTTAATGTCTCTTTTTATTATGAAAGGTATTACTTTACTTATCCAGGTGCTCTGGAAAGACATGCTAACATCTCTTGCCTGGTGATTGTTCTATTAGTGTTTCGTCGTTTAGCAGAAGCCATGGTCCCAAGTGACGTACGGTGGTACACGATACTAGGTCACCAAGGAGCAGGTAGGGATAAGGGCTTCTTGCTCAAGGATGCTAATTAGGTAGACTGTGGAGTGGACATCAGGGATGGAACCCACAACCTTTCAGCCGGTAACCACTACACTATCCTGTCCCATTATTATTATTATAATATATATTTTTTTTTTCATAATCACATTGGAGTCGGACCACTTTCTGTGCAAGGACAGCTTCCATTTTGCACAGGCGGGGGTGGGTCTATCCTTCAACACGCTAGCCGCCAGCGTAACTTTCGCTGCTTATGAAACCAGAGTGGGTAACAGCTCAGTGCAGCCCTTCAGCTCTTCCTGAACACAGGGCGATAATCAGCCGTGCATTCTCAACCTCGGTGGAACATAAAGGACCAGGTGATGATGGATTGAGCCCCACGCTTCTGAGCACCGCTGGATTAAAAAATTAAAAAATGCAAACAGATCACCGGTGGCGCGTGAGGGCCATCACTCGTCTCCTCTTGTTCACGTGTCTCTTAAATTATTCTCTTATTGTTTAATTTTTCTTTTAATAATTGTTCTTTCAAGATCTTTAAAAATGTGATGCCTGACTATGTAAAGCCAAAAGAATCCCTACATGTCTACTTACATTTCTCTTTGTTTCTTTCTGGGTTTTTATTCCCTTTTTGATTGACAACCCAAGTGAAGCTAATCAGGGGTGTTAGGAGCCTATGAAAGACAGCTGGATTCCCTGGGAGGCCTGTAGCCTCTCAACGCACTGGTGTGTCCAAAGGATCAGGGCTGGGGCGGCTGTGGGTGTGTAGAGGCAGCTCAGAACACACTCACCGTACAGTACGCTCGGACTGTCATTTGCTTCGTATTTCCCTCTTTGAGGCATGAATGGAGCATAGAGAAGGGGCTTAGCCGGTTATTTTTAACTCCCTTTGATGGATTATTAAGCGCCGGACCCGGAATGCATTGACTCTCTTAAAAATGTACAAAATATCACACAATACTGGCAGAGGATTGCGGAGACAGCTCTGTGTCTCTAGCTTAACGAGACATAATGGCAGTGGAATCCAGTTGTCTTGATTGCAAATGAATGCAACTGTAAATGGATGATTATTTTTGTATATAAACAGGACTTATGTTTTTTGGCCTCTTCACACAACCTGCTAACGCATGAAGCTGCTTCCACTATCTATGCTATTTACGATTACGATTTATTAAATAGTAACAGCCTACATCGATTGATTCAATCGATTAGGGTTGTTACTTTATAATAAATTAAAGCATAATTATATATGAAATAATGAAAGCATCTACTAAATGATTAAATAGTATTTAATCATTTAGTAGACGCTTTCATCCGTAGTTATACTTTATGTCATTAAGGAAAAGGTAGAGGCCGGGACATCTTGCTCAATGAGGCCTACAGTTAGACTGCGGACATTGGGGGATCAAACCCAGTACTTTTCTATTTGGAGTCAAACACCCTAACCACTACACCACCCTCAACCCCTCCTTTTTTTGTGATTTAGCGCAGTGACTTTCTCATAGATGAAGTCGTTGAGGTCATTTTGCAGCATAGAGAGAATGTCCTTCTCGCATTCACTCTTTGTGCCGGCTGGCATAAATACTATGAGGCTTTGTTAAGCAATAGCTATTAAGGGACTAAATGAGGATATTTAATCACTTGTGCAGATTCATCAATAACATGTTCTCTGACAGCACATATTGCAGCTAATCCCAGAGGTTGTGTTTCCGGCTGCGCAAGAAAACGAGGCGGCGCTCTCGCGGTTGAATAGTTTCAGAAAAGGCTCTGCACTACATCACGTCTTTTCTACCTTGTCCGTTGAGCTTGAGATTATGTTCTGTCAAATAAGCCTGTATATTTCAATAACCACTAAGCCTTTTTTAAATAGTAAGATAAAGTCTGTCGACGTTAACTGAAGCCTTGATGAATGATGAGTTAAAACTGCGAACAGAATGTGGTTATCGTTCGGCCTGGGATTTAAATCTGCGGTTCTGTGCCTACGCGAAACGTTGAATCTTATATGAATCACCCTTTCATATTAATGTGTTCAAAACAAAGACGGATAGATTGCATACATACTTTGCATTAAACCAGAGCTTAATGAGGACGAAATGCTTTCATCCATATATTTTCATGGCAAGGACGTCCGTTGCGCCGAACACTGCGGAATACCCACATTACCTACAATTGCAACTCACATACGTTGACTTTGTATTGTACTTTCTCTTTCTACTTGATCCAACACACAATAATACAAACACACACCCACACACACACACACACACACACACCACACACAAACATACAGCGTGCTGAATACACACTGCATTGAGGGAAAGAGCTGCATTTACCCCATGTTGCCAGAGTGTGCCGGTGCCATAGCATGAATATTTGAAGAGACCTACACGGATCAGGGAGAACTTTGGGCTCACCTCTCGGGTGCCCCTATGCATCTTTAATGGGCCTCGGCCTCCCTCGTAGGGCCGCAGGAAGGGCGGAGAAGTGCTGTGAGCGGTGTCAGTCCTGCAAGACCCCCCTCCCTCCCTCCCCTCCTTGATGAATAAGTAAAGACGTTCAAAGAGCACGGAGCACCGAGGAGCTGTCGGCGGGCTCGGAGTCAATAACGGACACATTTGTGTTCTTGTGAGAGCTGCGCTGTTTACAAGTGTAACGATTAGCCCTCAAATTTGATCTGACTCTGAAGTTTGACGGTTGCATAGTCTTGGTCATGTTCTCCGGATTCTTCCAATCTAAGAAGAAGAAGAAGAAGAAGGAGAAGAAGAAGAAGAAGAAGAAGAAGAGGCAACTTTTCAAATTAGACTTCCTCTTAGTGTGCATGCAAGACACTCAATTGTGGGATTTCCGCTGTATACATTGTCGCGCTGGTGTATCGAGGAGAATCGTTTGTAGCTCCTCGAACTACGCGTCTGAAGGCGATCTGAAACATCTGTTAAACTTTCTGGAACATACATTTGAAATATTTATAACATTGTGAATAACACACATCATTGTTTCTTTTTTTCTCTCCCATAAAATCCAATGCATTCCATTGCCTGCAAGTCATCAAACAAATAAACAATAATGTTTACCAAATAGCTTTGTTGTATGACATCGCAGCTTATTAAAACGGCATCTCATTAGAGCCACTGAGCAGCCATTTTACATGAGATTAATTGGGGCTTTTTTTTAAACCACTTTCTCTTCATTATCATCCTGTCTTGCAAATGGATTCACCGCGAAGCCGCTGCATATTCATTTTACAGGAAGCTTGAAAATTGTTCGGAAATGAGCCAAAGGTGGAGCCCGACGGAATAATAAACAGAAGAGCTTCGCCTGTCAGGGAGAGAGAAAGGCAGATGTTTTTGCCAGGAGACAGGGTTCAGTTTAGGTCTTTTGTCTTTCCATTCTGTTGTTGACGTCCCTGCTGTCACCTATTCTTACTCTTAATTGGTGTGTCCGTGGCGTGCACGGTTTACCCTTAAATATATTTCATGTCGGCTTTCTGTGCTGTCACGGAGAAGATAGTGAAGAGAGACAGGAAAGCGGGGTTTAAAAAGAGTGGGAATGACATGTAGCTGGTCAGACTGGTACCGGGGTTTCTACAAGGTATATTGCCTGTGTGGTTAGCACACAGGCAACAGGCTGAGCCACAAAGGTACTGGGTTGTTTTTGGGTCTGTGTTCTGCTGCCATGTGTGGTGAAGATGGTTTTCTATAGAGGTAGTATCTCTCCTCTTGTTTCATGACTAATGTATGCAGGCAAGGTTTTATCAGGGTTTGATTTCCCTTTCTCAAAAATTTGGAGGAAATGTGGTTTCGGTTTGAATTCACAGCATGTGGTTTTCACAAACCAGACGAGGATTGGTGTGAGTGTGTGGTGTTCTTTTGTGGTTCTTTTCCATCTCACACTTTTTTTCAGACTGCCCATGCATTTGGTTGTTTTTTTCCTTTGTATGTGTGATGCGTAGCCTACTCCGGCAGATCAGAGGAGGCCAGTTGGTTCAGTGCCCACCCCAGGCACAGAAACAAACAGAAAGTTTTGCCTTTTTTGCTAAGTTGGGGGCCTCTCCCACCTGAGGCGAGCTAGAAAACTTCAAAGGCAAAGGGGCATCTCAGCCCCTGACAGATTCAACTCAAGCGTAATTGCGGTTTCCGACATTATTCAAATCACAAAAAATCTGTTAAAACATCAAAGCTTCCAACCTGCGAAAGGGAAATGTTGTTGCTCCGTTTTAGAGAAAATAATATTTATTAGAATTTGTACACTGTAAGAATATCCATCATGTGAAGCATAATTCCTTAATAGACTAAATGTATGAATAAATAGTGTTTGAAAATTGTCCATTATCAGATACTTGCTGCTGTTTTTTGGGCCGTATCACAATGCTGTCAAACTAGTCATATTTGGACCACCATCATTTAAAACTCCCTTTCGACAGAAAAAAAAGCTAATTTATTTGGTCGAGGATGAAAAGAAAGAGTCAAACACGGAAAATGAGCCAATGTCATCTTTTCCGGAAAAGTTGTAAGTGTTTAGCTTCCAGAGTAAATGTCAGTGAACGCGTGTTAATTAAAGTGCAATTGTGTTACAGTTGGTCTGGTGCGTCATTTAGTTAGGTCTTATTATGCCAGTGAAAAAAATAAAAACACACCATTAAAATCCCTGAAAAAACGATCTAGCTAGCTTTACTTAGCAGCCAGTCAACCAACGTCAGCGGTCTTGACCTGTGTTTCTATGTTTTCAGTCAAAAAAAAGAAAAGAAGTACTTGATCCAGGTAGGGATTTCAGGTCTTTTCTTCGCCTGTGCAGTGTCACTCCATCATTGCACCGCAGTACAGATGTAGTGAAGTTGTAGCCGCCGGTTTCTCTTACCCTTCCCTATTACTGACGGTCACAGGTCTCTCTCTCTCTCTCTCTCTCTCTCTCTCTCTCGTGCTCTAAAATTACTGTAAAAACTGTAAAATTACTGTAATTTCCAAGACACTGTTTAAGCTGACTTGAGATGTATATTAACATACTTTTTGTCATTTTTCTGACAAGATATTCAGTAGCTTTGAAGTGGATACATCCCTCTGTGATATGTTATGGTTATTTTAAACTTTCTGAGCCTGTCGTCCATCATTTTTCAAAACACCAGTGCGGTCATTTACCTGGAGACCATAGTGTGTAATATGGCTTCGGTTCCCGGTCAGGTTTTTACCCTGTGACCTGACAGACTTATGAGGAACACTCTGCAATCTTGTCATGACATCAAACAAGGCGGTTCAGGGTGAGCGGGCATCCAGGCTTAAATCTGAGAATAGCTCAGTAATGAACAACTGGGATTCCAATTCCAGGTCACACGCAGGATATATGCAGCCACACACACAAACACATTAACACACAGGCAGGCACCAACGTTAAAAGAGCTACTTTTATCATGCTGCTGTGTGTGATTCTGAGGAAGAAAAATCAAACAACAACAAACTCAAAACCGAAATTTCCGTGAATTCATATCAGATCTGAATCATAACCCCTTCTCACCAGAAGGCTGTCTAATCTTCACCACACATGTATCATTTTCCCTTCAGTTTTCCTCTTGACAGGTTCTTTTCATCCATGAAACATTTGTTTTTGATTACCCCGATAGTGGAGCCCAGAGGCCTCTGCCAACGCTGCCCAGTAAGGGGTATTGGATATAAATGTCTTTTAGTGATTGGCCAGCTCCCCTTCTGACACACTGAAACACACACGCAAGCACGCACGCACACACACACACGCAAACACACACACACGCGCACACACACGCACGCGCAAACACATACACACACACGCACGCAAGCGCACACACGCGCACGCACATACACACACACACAAGCACACACTCACTCACACAAACACGCCCATATGCACACACACACACACACACACACACACACACAACGCAGCTCATCAAATATTCATAGTGGAGACTCAGGACAACGGTGGGGATATGGGATATTCTCCTGTCTCATCCTGGAGAGGTAGTCAATGCTGTTACAGCTCGGATCCACTTCCACACGGGGAACGCTGGCTGTTGGAGAGGCATAGTCAGGCTGCAGTGAGGGCATGGGAGACTGCTCTACCAAGGTACTGCATCACACACACACCTCTATGGGCTGCTGCTGGCTGGCTACTTCTGTTGAAGTTGTTGTGGCTTCTTGGGCAGGGGCGTGAAGACAGGACAGGAGAGCGGGTTCTAAGAGAGAGGGAACGACATGTAGTACGTAGGACCGCAGATCAGAAAAGAACCTACGCCTTTAGACGACGCGTTGTCGCTGGACTGTATACGTGAACATGTGGGGTCTTAAAAGCCTTTTTCTTGATGTAAATGTTTGTGAATCCTTTGCGTGGTGATGAATTTGATCTTTTAATTATTTTTCTCTACAACTTTTACTGGTTAGGCGTTTGATCCGTAATATCTGCAACACCATGGTTGTGACAATCTAGCCCAAGAAGAAGAAATTGGATATTTGAAAAAAAAGAAATGTCATTGACTTTTGTGCCTTTATGGACAGCACAGTGAAGATGGACAAGGAAGTGGGTTAAAAGAGAGAGAGAATTACATGTAATGTACGACTTAGGCCTGCATGTCGCTAAGAGGCGTTTTAACTGGCACTAGCCACTAGCCAGTTGGCACTAGTCACCTACTCGTAATATGATTACAAGTTTTCATCCTGCCTTATTAATTTCCTGCATGTCAACTTGGGAACGTTTTATTCAATATTCATGAATGATGGATTTGCTATACTTAATGTGATCAGAGATTATTGTTATGTACAACTTAGATTGATTAAGTTCAATACTAGGATTTTTAATGTCTGCGCCACAAAAGTTTTGCATAGCATTATATGAACACCACAACACATTGATTAATCCCTGCCATCACTTGTTATATGATACGCATATTAAGTTGTTGTTGTTAAGGAGGAGACAATTAGGTAATTGTCGGCAGGGATTATGAAGTCAATGAGGTGAATCAATCCGTTTTGGATATGTTATTGTCAGAGTACAGCAGGGACATTCAGATCAGTGAATTAGAGAATGGAACAGACAAAGAAGGGATCAGACACACTGATAATGGACTTGGGGCTTTGAAGCAAATCAAATAGTTTGACCCTATTTGATGCAGAGAGAGCAGCAACAACATTTGTACTAATGCTGGATCCAGCGGTCCTATGTCCAGTATTGGCAAGGGCTGGATTTGCACCTTGTTTTCTATTTCATTACGGAGATATTACACCGAAGAAAACAAATTATCGCGAGTGGATGAGGCTTTCATAAGCTTCATCCACTTTAAGTGTATTTCTACAGTGGCCAGTCTACACCGTGTTCATTTGAATCCTTTACAGACGCTTATATACATTTTACCACTGCTGGCTGAGTTTGTGTTGGCCAATCAAGCACTTATAGATCCCTGCCTCCAGCAACATGATTGGTCGAAATATGATGCGAAAGAAACCCCTATTTAAGCTCGTCTGTCATCAGACGAGCAGGTATTAATCTAAAGGCCGATTTCTGAGACCACAATTGTACCAAGTCTTTTGAAAGACGAGTCAACAGCTTAATGCTTTAAACATATCTGTAACGTCATTATATATGGATTGTGACATTTTGCGACAGAAACAATAGCCGAACTGCTCTCAAGTATTTCATTTATTTGCCGGGGGCGGGTGGTCTTACTTTAGGTGACTTGATTTAATCTTGTTAAGTAATCACAAAATGCAATTGTACGCTCAAAGTTAGCCTTCAACTCTTCAGCCGTCCCCTCCTTGTAACTCATCCTCTAAAAGCTGTCTCCCTCTCCTCGCGGGGGGGGAGACAGCGAGACGCCGGGTGAAACTGGGCCATCCCTCCTGTTGTGTCATCCCGACACGGAGCCCCTTCTGAAAGGGTTCTGGCGGAGGAGCGCGGCCCCCCCACCGCTAAATGTGGAAGGAGGAGATAGTGCATTCTCATGTTATCTGCCGTCGGACCCCTTGGCCCCTCGGACGTTTTCTCATTTCACAGATTTGACCAGCGGCTGACCTTGGCAACTCTGAGTGCTTTCAAGGCAGAGAACAAGTCTCAGATCCTTCTGCTGGTGTCTTCCACGTAGAGGGGAATCACACACACACACACACACACACACACACACACACACACACACTCTCAATCTCACTCTCTCTCTCTTTCTCTCTCTCTCTTTCCCCCCCAAAAACGTAAAGGCCGGTGGAACACCACAAGGCCG
>JAOPJO010000154.1:3605346-3607846 GCA_027123675.1 Molva macrophthalma
CACACACACACACACACACACACACACACACACACACACACACACACACACACACACACACACACACACACCATTTTAGCAGTCCAGAGAGGTAGTTGTTGTCGATGCGTTCCTTGGCCACCATGGTGAAGTGGGTGGGCAGGAGGGACAAGGTGATGGCCAGCAGATCCGGTTCGCTGCACAGACGGTTTCGGAACATCCCGTTGGCTATCAGGCACATCAGGTGAACCTGAGAGACCAATCAACACCCAGTGTCTTTGAACTTCTGAATGTACTTCAGAAGAGTGTGTGTGTGTGTGTATGAGTTTGTGTGTGTTTGTGTACCTTGTGTGTATCCTCCAGCAGATCCTTGTTAAAGCGATTAACCATCCGCTTGAGATAAAGCTCAAACTCTACTTTCCTCTTCTCTCTGGTTAATCACAAATCGGTATGAATAAAGTAGTTAAGCAAACAGGAAGGCAACCTCCATCTTCTGAACACACAAAAATCAAGGCCATTATTTTCAGTAGCACAAGACAATAGGAGCAATTTGTTATAATTGTATTATTCTGCCCCATAAGTGTGTTTGACTCGCTGCATTGTGACGCATCCTAACATGGTTCAATGGCATCAATTTATAACCCGAGAATGGATCAGTAATAAATTATACAAACCCTTGAATATTGATAAACGGCCCTTATGTTGACCATATTCTACTGATATCCATTACTATTCCACTATTAACTATTGTAATACTATGTATATACTAATACACATACATAGTAATACATATAATATGTATTACTATGTATACATACACTATATAACTTTGGTTGGGGAAATGATGCGGCCAAAGTTCTCTCTCCCCCCAAGGGGGTCTCGCTCAGACACTGACTCAAACTGACTTTTTCTGCCTCCTGCGGATCAGGTCCGGAGTCTCAATCTCGATCTCCATGGGCTGAGTGGGCAGAGAGGGCTCAGCAGGGGGCCCAGGGCCCAGGGGCCCAGACAACTCTGAGAAACACACACACACACACACACACACACACACACAGAAACACACACAGACACAAACACAGAGACACACATATAGAAACACACACATTCACATAAGTGCCAAAATATAGCATGGCCTCCCTAGAAGCTTAAATGCTGAGTACAAATTGGACACTGGCCCTTGCCAAGGGCATGCTCATAGAAAACGTAGCTATGGAGTCGCCAACAGTAACTCTTGGCCAATAAGACTCCCTCTCCCACGCCAGCCTAAAGCAACTTTCAGTACGGGGAAATTATTTCCAAATGGTAGAGGGTGTGAAGAAACAATATGTTGTTGTTCTCATCAAACTTCCAAATCATGTCTGTACAGTCCAGAGATGCCTCAATTCTAATAATAAGAATTATAATTGTTCTACGAATGCAAAAATTACTTATTGAATCCGTTATTAACAAGCGTCTATTCTCCTACCTTCAACATCTTCCCAGTCGTCTTCATCACTCTCATCCTCTTCCTCGCTGTCCTCTTTCTTTGGTCGTGAGGGTCCCGTGACATCCGTGGGAAGGATGGGCGTTGCCATGGTTACCATGCAGAGATCCCCATCTTCGTTGTCATGGTCGTTGCTAAGGGCTTCTTTCTTGGGTGGTGACGGGAAGTATTTGCTGGTGGTGGAGGTGGTGGAGACGCAGGAGTCACGGGTTTTCGCCCTCACCTTCCTCACAAGCTTCTCTTCCTCCACCAGCCCATTACCTGGCCAAGGCAAGCAGAGGCCGGATAAACATATATTTTTTTATTGGGTCATCATGGTATTGGTTTAGGCAATAAACTACCAACCAAACTGCACTTCTCACGGATCAATCCAGGCCCCATAAGAAGTGCAGTTGTACTCAATGTACTAAATGTCTCACTTATTCTTGAGCCTCTCAATTGGCTATAATTCCGATTCCGATTCAGAGTTTATTTTATTACATCTTATCGTACATGAGTAAAATTCTTAGGCTTGGTTCCTCAACGTTCCTATAAGTTGCAATGAAGTGCTTGGGATACAAACTTTCAAACTAACTTTTGATGGATGCATACGGCTAATTGTTATAATGCATGTCTTTGTGAGATTGGGGAGGAATTACAGACTTTTTCATTTGGGCCAATCTATTCAAACATTACGTCTACAGGTTATTGCTGATTACGCAGTCCTTTACCGTATCCAGTGCTTATAATACATCCATGAGTCATATACGTGAAAAGAAACTGCACATTTAGGTGTAAAAGAGGAGCACAGATGGGTATGTAGGGCATGTGGTTTGTCAGCTGAAAAACTTCAGTTGGTTCCACAACGCAGCACATCCACAAACGATGCACCTGCAGACGGTCTGGCTTGTACTTCTGGCAATACTATCTAACGAGCTGATGCAATGATCTACAACTAGTTAGTTCTTGTAATGCTTTATTCTCTTTGTCCATTCACTTTAAACAAGATCTGACATTCTATGGACTATAACAGCATAACAATGATAAACGGAGTGTTTA
>JAOPJO010000154.1:3612846-3621380 GCA_027123675.1 Molva macrophthalma
TGGGTGCAGCAATGTCTCTGATTGGAGAGGCCTTTAGGCTATTCTTCCAATGAGTTATATCGCTGCGCAACAATCTGTCTAGAAGCCTCTCTTGTCTGTCTGTCTGACTGACTGTTCTGAGCAGTTCCGGTGTAAGTAATAGACTGAGGCACGCTTGTGTCTGTTGTTAATTGGCTTTTATTCCTCTATGTCTGCAGAGAAGTTAAGAGTTTTTACTCAGCAGACTGTGACTTTGATCAACTGCTATTATTACTGTAAGTACAGGGTACACCCCCAAATAATGGTTAACATTCATTACAAGTGAATCCAGACAGCTTGTTGCTGTCCCACAGTTATTTCTCCCAGCGGGAGAAATTACAAAAAAGCAAGAATAATATAATATATATATTAATAAATAGCAGAGAATGTGTCCCTCGCTGCATCCAATCGGACACTCTAAAATTATTGGCCAATCGGAGACAGCCAGATATGTTTTGGCCAATCGAAAAACAGATAAAGACAGGGGAGGAAAGGAGGTCCACCCCTGTATGCTAGTTTCAATCTTCTGTTTAAGAGTAATGAAGCAATTTACCAAATGATTATTGCTATAATGTTATGCTTGTAAAAGCAAATATTTTTACATTCATTTTCAAATAATTATATTCCAGTTCTAAAAAAAAGCATTACAGCTCAGAGAACGCAACTGTGCATTTACCACAGAGCTCTAGAAGCTACTAATTGTTGGAAGCTCAGTCAACATGACCTATTTTTTTAGACCTCATCACAATGGGCATTTTTAGGTTATTTTTAAGAACAAGAGTATGACAAAAACATATTTTTACATCTTTAGGAGGCCCAAGAACAGCCAGCTGATTTTGTCCAACAGTGGACCAATCAACGCTTCTTATGCTGCACTTGATTTGTCCAGCAATGAAAATGTTGCCTTGAATATAATGGGGTGTGTTTTGGGGGCAGAATAATAGTGTAGTCGCTAGGATGTTCGACACCCAGCCGAAAGGTTCTGTCTATAGGGTCAGTATATGGGGAAAATTGATTTCTGGGAGTAAAATCACAGCCAGTTAGTCTGGCTGTGACTGTAATTTACACTATTGATCTGAGAGAATTCTCTGAGGTTAAAATACCACAGGAACCTCACCACCGATTGGCTGCCACACTTTTAATGAAAGATTATTTGACCTAATGGAGAACATTCTTTGCAGTACACATGAAATCCACAGGCATCATGGGGATTGTTGATATGGAACAGTCAATCCTCAACCCAAATTATGGATCAGTCTATCGATCAATAATAATCAATAATAATAATATTGCGAAGGGGCCTCACATGCACACACACAGTATTAATTTTGGCATGGATGTTTGTAACAGGATATGTTATTATCCATTGCATTGATATCCATTGCATCTCTTTAAAAACAGGAATAAAAACCACAAAGGGTTATCAACCCGTGTAATAATATTCAAGAGACCGTCTCACGAAGAATAAAACTGAATTCTGAACGTAAACAACATTTTCTAAGGTTGTGTAATTCCTAATGTAAACATGATGGAACCAGTTTAGAATATAAAATGAATCCAAGAGCGCCGTTATTCCCCAACGCCATTTGACAACCAAGCCTGTGCTGGTGAACAGCTTGGACCCAGCAGGTGGACATGCCCTTGGTGTACTTCTCAGGCCTAAGGTGATAGAGTCCATATGACGAGACTAATTGGTGACTCGGCATGCCACTGTTGCAAGGTCACGCTTCGTACCAGGGGCCCGATCCGCACAATCGGATTACACATAAAAGAAACTAATCAAATTTCTTCACAAGCCATTATCTTTATCGGATCACGTTTGATGCAATTTGTGAAAAGCGCCCCAGTGAGAGAAGAACTCTCTTTCTTTCTCTCCGCTTTTCTGCAGGGGAAGCAGACAACGACACACTTTTTCTCTCGTGTCAGTCCACGGAGAACTCCTCAACTTTGGGTCTGCGTCCACCCCATCTGGTTGCCGGCCAGGGTGAGTAAACACGATCGCGCTGTGGCGGCAGGTGTCGATCTGTCGATGAAGGATTCTAATTGAGTTGAATTAATTCACGTGCAGTGTAATTTGTTCAGCGGATGCAGGAGGCGTGCTCAGAATGAAGTGTTTTCAGGGTCATGGGAATTGCCACCGCAATGGACATCTGCTGGGGCTGTCTGCCTGGAATGTTAGTGAGGAGGAGCTGTCTATTTAGAGCCAATATACGGTTGCTGTGTCGCCAATGTTGAGCAAGCTACTCGGTTGTTCAACAAACCGTAGCACTAATTATCTCAATCAATCTCCAAAGTAGAAAAACTATATTTGACCTGCAGAAAAAACTAGCAAGCAGGTTCCTACGTAGTCTCAGCCTCTTTGGTTAATTTGCACTACCCCACAATGCGACTCGTCCTGAACGTCTGATACATACAGCAAGTTCAGTGGAGCAGGGTCTTCAGTGAATCCACGCTGTGTCCCTGAATTTCCTTATGGAAGGGCTCCGTACGCAACCCTTACCATGAATGGATAGTTTGTTACAATGGAAAAGTAGCCTGTTTTGGAATTACATCTAACGGATAAACCTACCTTTACTGAGACACAAAGCCTTTCTATGAGGGTTTTGTATTGGGTGCCGTTTTTAAACTTTTGCTGCTCAAAAATGTGATTCCACATTGAGCTCAAGCTTTGCTCCGTTTTTCCCAGATTTAGCAAATAAACACCCCTCCAAAATGCACTGCAATTTTCATGTCACTTTTTCAAATATATAAAATTAGAATTATATGTTAAATCGAAATCCTAAATCTAAATCAACATTTTATATCTAAATCTAAATCCTATATCTAAATCTAAATGCTAAATCTGAAGCTAAATCTTATATATAAATCTAAATCTTTATATCTAAATCCTAAATCGAAATGCTAAATCGAAATGCTAAATCAAAATCCTAAAACGAAATCGAAATCGACATCCTAAATCGAAATCTACATTTTACATCTAAATCTTATATCTAAATCTAAATCCTAAATCTAAATGCTTAATCTTATATCTAAATCGAAATCCTAAATCGAAATCGAAATCCTAAATCGAAATCCTAAATACATACAACAGATGTGCTAATTCTCAGACATATAACTATTAGTTCTGACTCCGAACCATCACATGCATTGAGCAGGAAATATGCGCACGGACAGCGGACTGATGCCAAAGCAGTGTGAGATGAAGTCGCTGTCTCTGTAGATCGGACCTGCAGAGCTGCTGTTACCACAGCTGCAACCGCACGTTGTATAATATTAGCTAAATCGCCAGAATTCGCCATTTTGCCAGATTGATATGAGTAAGATGTCAAATAGCGGGAACTGCTGTCTGTGCGCACATTTCCTGCCCAATGCACATGATGCCGCCCCCGAAATAAGACTGGTTAGGAGTTAGAACTAATTTGAATATGTATGAGAATCAGCCTTTCTCTTGTATGTATTTAGGATTTAGATTTGGGATTTAGATTTAGATATAAGATTTAATATTTAGATTTAGGATTTAGATTTAGGTAAAAGATTTAGATTTTGATATAAAATATCGATTCAGATTTAGGACGTAGATTTAGATTTAAGATTTAGATTTAACATATAATTCACATTTTGTGAAAAAGTGACGTGAAATTTGCAGTGCATTTTGGAGGGGTGTTTCTGGGAAAAATTAAGCAAAGCTAGAGCTAAATCTGGAACAAGTGAAACATGTTTTTTGAGCAGCAAAAGTTTACAAACGGCACCCCATAGCTTTCAGGGGACTGTTATTACACTCAGGTATTTATTGTGCTCACATATTGGCCTTTTACATGCCTATTCTGTGGGTTGTGTATTAATGTCAGCTCATCTGCTGATGTTCGACACATTTTCTGCAACTGTCAGTGTGTTCTTGCCACGGACCTTAGGTGCGTGAGTGTGTGTGTGAGAGAAAGAAAGATGTTCCTTGAATACCACATAACATTATAGTTAATAATTAGGTTGCATTTAGGTGTTAAATGCATATTGGCTGTTGCAAAAGTCTATGGTTAATTGTATTTCTGGCAATATATGTTTTGGCTGGGTTTTTGGTTGATTGGGCGGTTTTTAGACGGTTGGGCTGGAAATTGCCAATCCGATCTGGCAACACTGGCTGGAGCTGTACACGGAAATGTCCACGATTCGAAAAATGTATTCATCGATTTTTTAAAATGGCAAATTATCTAGCTTGCTCGTGAATATACATTTTGAGGCAGTTGGTAAATAGTCTCATGTCTATCTGATATGCTGGGGCGCAAACTCATCAGATAGACATAAGAGGGTCTATCTATCGACTTATAGCCTATACCAACAGCAGGCATGACCAGTCGTAAACAATGGGTGATCAATACAATAAAGAACAATTCCTTTTTCAAGAAGCCTACTTTGGCTTGTTTGCTTAAGGGGGTGATATTATGCCACCAGGTGTGAGTGTGATTACACACCTGGTGGCATAATATCACCCCTTTAAAACACATCATTGTAAACCCTTGGGTATCACTGAGGTATTTGCCGACCTGCCTAAACCTAACAAAGTAGTTCAGTTGCCTAAACCTAACTAAGTAGTTGTGTTGCCTGAACCTACCCTAGTAGTTTTGTTCCATAAACCTAACCAAATAGTTGTGTTGTTTACCTAAATAAGTAGATTGGTTGCCTAAACCTAACAAAACAGTTGTGTTGCCTTAACCTAACCAAGTACCTCACCAAGTAGTTGCCCACACTCGTCAGGCTAAGCCAATCAGAGGCAGAGAAGGACGGGTCATACCTTCGCCATAGTAGGATTCGTAATTTATTCGTAATTTGCAGCTAGATGCTACTCGAATTTACGCTACCAAAGTTACATGAGTCAGTTGGAGTGGGGCTGGACTTGAGCCGGGGATGCCGTTTGACCTATAGGTGGACCTAGACTAGGCCAATTAAGCTTCACCCATTGGCGCTGCAGTGAGCAGCCTCTCGGAGGGAAATTATTTACTACAGGACATTAACCATGATAAGAATAGGCAAAACGTAAATATGTCCCTTTTGTTTATTTCAGAAATAATAACATCAAATATTTTGCTGATATATGGAGCACCAAACTACAAATGTCCCCGTTTTTCATTTCAGAAATCTGGTCACCTTCATTTAAATGACACCCTATGCTGTGAGGCAGGTCTAGTATCATCTTTGCCGTCCCCACAAACCACTGCTGATTTGGCCTATTTAGATAAATCTGTGCAACATCTCCTTCTGTACTGAATATGACTTAGGGTGCAGAGGAAAAGAGTAGGCTACTATAATTATAAGGAAACAACTCTTTGTATTGTCTTTTTTCTCTACTATTTCTGTTTTTATCTTATACCTTCTTCAAACAACCTGCGGCTTTGAGATAAACGTTGTGCTACACTGCCCCCTTCTGGTAGCTCGGTGTGTGAAACCAGCAAACCAGCCCACCGAGCCGTCGCATAGGACTATTCATTGAGTTGATGGTGGCTATTATATTTTACTATAGTTGGTCAGAGACATTTTAAGTGACGTTTACATTACTATCATTACCGACAAAACTGGAAAACACTTATTCCATTTTAACCTTCATCAATGACATAGACACAAATAAATAAATGACTACAACGTAGACAATATGAATGGGTATGAATTACAATACTTAACCCAAAACTGACTTCTTAGCCTAGTGGCTATTGTGTTTCACTCACAGCAGAAAGGTACTATACAGAAAAATCGACTCATCCCAATTCTAACTTTATTCTACTTATTTAAGGAGCAGCTTATTAGTACATAACATTGAGTACGTATAAAGTATAAAGTGTTCTTACTTGTGTGCTTGTTTACAGTGGACACAACACAAACCTGTAGAAATACACTTTGTTTTAATAATGGAATGACCATGTACATTTAATTACATTTGGATATTTTTAATATTAATACATGTAGATAACTTAAATGTAAAAATGTTCACGATTATTTGGTCACAAAAATACATCTCCGGGCATACATTGAGAAGACATGACAATAAAGAAGACATCCGTCCTTCATGAGCTAAAAAGCACAGCTACAGGCTAGTTTTCAGACGGTATACGTTTTTGCGGTTCTCAGGAACTTATGATATTGTAAGATAACGCTAGCTTTAGCATTCTAACCACTTTCACTTTAAAAATAAAGTTTGTAATTTATATTTTTCAATAAAAATTTCAAGATAAAAAAATACAAGTCTAACTTTAGTTGTGCATTCCACAAAAAGATGATTACATTAGGCCATTTATTATTATTTTTATCTAGAAACTCAGAAAAATTTCATTTCGGAGCATAAGAAATTTTCGATGTGAACTGGCTGAACCTGCATAGCTAGAAGAAAGAAGAAATGCGCACACACACGCAAAAACATTATGTTCAAAATCTCTCATTGGTTAAAAAAAACAAAAACAGAACAGGGGCCAGCCAATCAGAGTGTAAGAGTGAGGTCAGCCCCACCCACAAAACGGCAGCTGACATTTTCCAAGAAGGGGAGTTGGGAGTGGAGGCGGTCCACAGCGGTGATGGAGATTCCTTTGCACACTGAGACATCCAGAGTCCTCAACCTCCTGCAGTGCTGCACCAGACATAACAGGGATCTGGAGAACAGAGGGGAGGAGAGATCAGAAGAGATCAGAAGAGAGGAGAGATGAGAAGAGATGAAGAGAGATGAAGAGAGATGAGAAGAGATGAGAATAGATGAGAAAAAGCAGGAGACAGCAGGAGAGAGGAGAAGAGAGGAGAAGAGAGATGAGGAGAGAGGAGGATAGACGATAAGAGGAGGAGAGATGAGAAGAAAGGAGGAGAGATGAAATGTCTAAAGTAGAGGTGTGTACCTGTATGAGAGGTAGAGGTGTGTGTGTGTGTGTGTGTGTGTGTGTGTGTGTGTGTGTGTGTGTGTGAGAGTTGTAGAGGCATGTGTGTGTGCATGTGTGTGTGTGTCTACCTGTCTGTGATGTTCTCACAGTGCGAGAGCGAGAGGTGCTGCAGTCTGGCCAAGAAGGGCGTGGCCTTAGCTACCCCTGCATCTGTGATTCGTCCACAGTGGCTGAGTGACAGGCTGGTAAGACTGGGGCAGTGCCTGGCGACCGCGGCCAGGCTGGCGTCACTGATCTCAGCCAGTAGAGACAGAGACAGGCGTTGGAGTTCTGGATGACACAGCACCTAACACAACATGAGATAAGATAAGATAAGATAGGCGGGAATCTGTAAGGCCAGCTGTAGTAAACCGTAAAACTGTAAAAAAAAAAGTAGCAAAAATGTAGAAATACATTTATTAAAATCCCCTTCTGGAAGCTTCATCTACTAGCCCAAATTAGTAACTTCGAAGTTACAAAACTCCTGTTTTGTAATTTCGTAACAAAACAGGAAACAAGGCGTAACTCCACCCCTGGTTTCCGGCCCAGGCTCTGTGCCGTCCACCCCAAGAAGTTATAACATGCTATAACATAGTAGGACTGCTGGATCCCAGATTAGTACTTCAGTAAGCGGGGATTCACAGCAGAAAGTACAGGACAGCACAACAGACCAACAGATGTTGGTACGCACTTTACATTCAAATCTAATCAAAGCCTGAAAGCTTTTACGATCGCATCGGCAAGTCTGGGTGATCATTAGATAAAAGCAAGAACAGCCCAGTTGAGTAAGCAACCAAACACACACACACAGACAGATTTAGACAAACACACACACTCAAACGGCACATAGAGAAAGAAACACACACCCACAAATAGACAAACACACACATAAACAGACACAAACACACATAGACAAAAACACATACACACACAGAGAAACACACACACACCTGTGCGATGCTGAGGTCGGTGAGCAGGCAGCAGGCGGTCAGGTCCAGCTCCTGGAGCTGGCTGAGGGCCAGCAGGCAGCGCTGCTCCGTGGGGGGGGTGGGCTCCCCCGGCGTGGGCCGCAGTGGGAACGGACTCTTGGGGGGCCGGAAGAAGCCCATGTTGCCGAAGGTCCTGGTGAAGCAGGGACCCTAGTGTCGGTGAAGGGGACTACAGTTAATCATGTTATTTTGCTCCTGCATCCCTCCCTCTCTCCCTCTCCCACCCTCACCTCCCTCCCACCCATTCTCATCTCTCTCTCCTCCCTCCCACCCGCCCTCACCTCCCTCCCCTCCCACCTTCTCTCCCTTCCGCCATCCATCCCTCTCTCGCTCCCCTCTCTCTCTCACCGTCTCTACCTCTGGCTCTGTCTCTCTGGCGGGGGTCTTTTGCCCCAGCAGTCCCCAGTCGGTGATCTCCTTGCACCAGCCCAGTCGCAGCACCACCAGCCTCTTCAGGTAGGTGGCGATGGCGCTCACAGTGTGATCCGTCAAGTAGACGCAGGAGGTCAGGTCCAACTCTTGCAGGGTGCCTCCACACAGCTGGGCCAGGGAGGATACCTCCACATCCTAGAGAGAGAGAGAGAGAGAGAGAGAGAGAGAGAGAGAGAGAGAGAGAGAGAGAGAGAGAGAGAGAGAGAGA
>JAOPJO010000154.1:3686639-3698501 GCA_027123675.1 Molva macrophthalma
CACACACACACACACACACACACACACACACACACACACACACACACACACACACACACACACACACACACACGGATCAATAAACTACCAACTTAGCACTTAAAAGGCAATAATATGCACACTGCAAAAAAAACACACACACATTAAGGAGAGGCCATCATTGATAATACATAATACACACAGGAGAAAAACAAAAAAACACATGTACACACACACACACTAAAAAAGTACATCACACACAGCTATCGGACCCTCACCCGAAAGAGATGGTGTAGAAGACCACCAGCAGCACCACACTTCTGGATCTCAGGGAGCCGGAGAAAAGCTGTCTGATGGGAGCCAGGCACTGCAGGATCCAGAACACAGTCATGTGACTACAAGAGAATTGGTGGAGCGCTTTTTTCCATCTATAAAAGTGAGTGATTTTTTCAAGATGTTTTAATGTTTACATCTGATCTTCTCATTCGTACTATTCTGGGGAGGAATTTTAAGCATTTAATTGCCATTATTGGTGACAGCTGCTCGTTGTTTAATACAAGAAACTTAAAATACACAGAGTGCATACACTTCTTCCAGTGGGAATAACAGTAGACCGGACCATATCGATAACTAACTGGTTTCTTAATATGGGAATGACACTTTCTTGAGTGAAACACCAAACAAGCTCCCCCAATCAGATTCCCATCCTGATCCTATTGTGTTTGCTGTAGACCTAGAACATGTGTTTATCTGTTGGGCCGTTACCATTTCCAACAGGCGGCCGCAGCAGGACGCGCGGCTGCTCACGCGTGTCTGCGATCGTGGGGAACTCGTGACCAGGCCAAACATCTGGAAAACAGGTCAGAATAGCTGACTCTGAGCCCTCCTCGCTGGCTCACTGTCGTTGCATGTCTGAGAGCATTACACACTCCAGAGAGAGGCAGGCCCAGGCACGCACACGCAAGCTTTGTCCATTATATACATTATACAGACAGAGTTTGTATCTGATTACATCTCGTAAAAGGTCTCTGGTGATTGCAGCCTCAGTGCTGATGAAGCACGTTTGGCTATTGCTGTCGCCATTAGTCCTGACTGTGTTCAGGCTAAGAAGCAACACATAAACAGCATGACGAAACAGTAACAAGTGCTCCCCCATATGAACCTATCATTACTTTAACTTGAAGGAATGAGCACCGAAAGCAAAACACACTACAGAGTCACAGGGAGAAATGTGGGAACCTATCTATGTTGACACAGCCAGCCTGAGTGAATTCATTTTGTACCGGAAAGGTCTTGCTGGATCTCCAGTGGTTCACGGAAAACATCACACGGAACACACGGAGTGCCTCCTTCTTCCGTCCAGCCTTACAAACATAACATAACAAACATTAGATTACACATATTACATTACAAACATAACATAACAAACTACATTACAAACATAACATAACAACATTAGATTACACACATGAGATCACAAAACATAAGAAAACAAATGTTTCATTACAAACATTACATTAGAAACATAACATCACAAACATTAGATCACATACATTCGATAAAGAAAATGCGATATAACAAACATTAGATCAGAAAATGTTGATCACAAACATTAAATCACAAACAATAGATATTACAAACATTAGATCACAAACATTAGATTACAACATTACATTACAAACATTAGATATTAGATTGACCTCCTCCTCCACTACAACAGGCTCCAACATGGCAGGAGACATGACGTACCTCCATGAGAAACTTGGGGCTCTCGGGCATCATAAGGCCGAAGAGGAGCGCTGAACTGAGGCTAGGGACGGAGCACAGCACCACGAAGATCCTCCAGCTCTGCATGGTCAGCGGTCCCAGCTGGACGTGAGCCCAGGACGCAGGGATCACCCACCATGCCAGGCCTGGGGAGAAGAAGATGGACATGCATACAGTTGTCCACAAGGAAAGCTTTGCCGTAGCCAGGAGGAGAAGCGTAGGAGCGTAAGCATGTGGAACCGACCTGCAGCCAGGATGTTTCCTGCCATCCAGAAGGTGGCCAGCGAGCTGATCATGGCTCCTCGTCTGAGGCGGGGCAGGAACTCAGAGAAGTAGGAGAAGATGACAGGGATGGAGCCTCCCACCCTGGACACAACACAAAGAGGAACCACACATACATGAACGTTTAACTTTGAATTATGAGACATGTAACATTCCAATAATAGTATAACATTACGGCTATTAGCTGCTTATTAGCAGCCAGTTTACATGATGTGCTTATCCTTAGGGTTCTTAATGGTTCTACAGAGAAACGGATACAGGCAGAATACACAAGCCGGCTGGCACTGCTAAAAACCTGCAGTCCTTCTGCTCTGAAAATAAGAATGTAAATGAGTACTTTTGAATGGGGAAGAAAAAGAGAGTTATATAGAAGTGCTCACCCCACACCACTGATAAACCGCATAAGGAGGAAAAGCCAGAACCACGGGGCCAGGCTAGCCAGAGCACCAAACAGACCGTTAACGCTCAGAGACACTATTAAGACTCTCTGGCGCCCCCTCAGGTCAGCCAGGTATCCCCACAGGTAGCCTCCTACCATCATTCCTATCAACAAACACATTATTTACAATATTACTTATTGTTTTATTACTAACATATATGTTGAGTCTGTGAGAGGCCTTTCAAAGATTTAAATTATAAAAGAATGTACCACAAAATATATTTATAGCTTATCGGTTAGCAATCCCCCATGACCATGCATATCAGGCCACCCCAACTGGGGTCCCCGCCCCAAGGTTAGGAAACACTGGTCTATATTGATAAAGGCTCTATAGAGATAAAGGGTCTATACACGTATCCGGGGGAAGTACCAGAAGTAGACAAGTCGCCATTACTGAGGTGGCTTCTCCCTACAATACACACATGTTTGAATGCAAGCTGTCCTAACAAGTGTACATTTTTATACTTTTACTTCCAATGCAACTTTACCTGTGCTGCTCCAACCAACATGTTATTTAACGTCTTAATAACATTAAGATCGCCATCCATATATGGTTCCTTCATCTGTAACTTAACATTGCTTAACGTCGTCAACGTTAGGCCATCCCAACTACTCATGCTGCGGTCACTGTCAGCATGTGCTCAGTCACTATGACTTGCCACCACAATAATAGCGGCTGCCGAGAGATGGGGGGAACACACGAAGCGGTCGCCGGGTTTGTGTGTAGAGTGTATGAGGTGTATAGAGTGTTCACCCAGGAAGATGCTGGCAGTCAGCAGCCCCATGTCGGAGGAGCTGAGCTGCAGGTCACAGCGTGCGGTTGGCAACAGGAAAGACACGCACAGGATCTCCACCGCATCGCTGGCGTTGGCCCAGCCGCACACCAGTAACAGCAGGCCGTGGAACAGCCCAAAACCTGAGGCGACGAGGTGGAGAGGACAAGGAAGAGGAGAAAAGAAGCAGTAGACTGTGTTTTCAGAGACGTCATCGTAGGACACACACAGGTGTCGCCAAAAACAGTAATTATGGGTTGGCTCAGAATTTGTCGAGAAAGAAGTAATTGCAGGAAAATATTACTTGTATCAGATACATAAGGAGAGGGAAAGAAATGCCCTCTGTAAAAGTAGGCTACTTAAAAAAACATATTTTTCCATTATCTACCATTTAATCATTTAGCAGTTACTATCCAAAGTGACGGTGAATACGGGTACAGTCTGAGGTCATTAAAGAGTAGGTAGTGGTCAGGCCTCATGCTCATGCCTGCAGGTAGACTGTGGACATTAGGGATCGAACCCAGTAACTTTCTTGTGGGAGTCAAATACCCTAGCCATTTGACTGTCCTGTTCCTGTATCCTTGTGCACAATGAAAAAGAAGTGCTCTCAGAAAACTGGTTCTGCAGTAAAGTACTCCATTTGTAATTTGTTTTCCCTCATGTGATGCATTCAAGTAGGAAGTAAGCATAGTTGTTAAACATTACCTATTTGTAAGGAGGTTTTAATGTTTCCTCCTTTTACTTTTATCCCGGGAACACAAAGGTTATTTCATTAGCGTTGTCATTTTCATATGGTTTGAGCCACCATACAAGTTGCTCTGCAATATTTGGCAGGATAGTCTACTAGTCTACGTTCTGGGCTGAAACTCCAATGTCAGCCATCTGATATTTACCTGGATCCTTGAGCAAGAAGCCTAACACCTACATGTACAATTATTTAAAAAGATAATATAGAAATAAGATTATTACTAAAATGACTTATGCAAGTATTACTTAAGTAAATATCATTCCCGGAAAAATGTATTCCCAGCCCAAACAAATGAGCTTAAATGAATAATTTAAGCTTGCGGCCAATTGTAAGAGAAATGAGGAACAAATGTTTCCAGCAGAGACCAACATACAATACCTGCTTCTTCAACTGCTTCCTCATATGTTAACCTTCTTAGTGCACTTCCCTGGTCATCGTGAGAGGGGATGCGTGGGCTTGTATACAATATGACTTCACCTGTATAGAGACAGACGGGCATACATAGACTCAGTTTACATTACTGTACAATATTGTACATACATTGCTAGTATCCCCTCTGTTCTTTTTAACAACATCCAGACACTGGTCAGTTTTAATAAGTGTTGTTTACGCACACAGGTTGGTCATACTTTAGCATAAAAAATAAAAACCGGATGTTAAACAGAATACAAACAGCATTGGATTGGGAAGTAGGTAAACGAGATGAAACGATTGTGAATAATCCATTAGTTGCTACTCTTTAGTGGAAAAGAGTTTGATGATAGTATTATGCTGAGAGAACTACAACCTAACAAATGGTCGTTTTATTTCTGGTGTCAAATAAAATCAAATCTGCGTGCAACCTGTTTGTCTGCACTAATTAAAACGCGGTGTACCAATTGAAGTAAGATCAGCCTGAAACCATTCACAGTGAACTGCAAAGCGTGGTGGATCCTGAGGCTGGCCGATGATGATTATGAAATAGCGTTATACCTCCATCTGATTCCAGTTCTTCTTGCTCCGATTCCTTGCCGCTGAGAAGCGTTTCTTTGGCTTCCGCATCCTCTGAATATACGCGACGAGACATCGGGCGTCTTCATAGAGTCTGTGGTTTGTGAGTTTCAGTATTTGAATTTCACAGCCGGGCTATATAGCGTGTCCCTGACATCTACGTGTATGCCACTCTCTAGCTCCAGAATAAGTCAACAACCACAGCTAGGTGAAGCCACTGGTAAACCAGGAAGTAGCGGAAACTCGTGAACCCTGCGGCTGCCGTCTTCCTCTCTACTACCTGCTGTCCTCCCCACCGCATGACTTATGCCATAGGCGTGGATTAAGTTAGCTGGTAACCCATGAGGTAGCAGACACAGCATTATCTTGATCTCCAGAGTCAGCACACACACAAAAAAAAAGAAAAGGGAGCGGGATCAGTTTGACGGTACCTCCCCAGAAGTCCGTCAGATAACAGTGAAGATGGCGACCAGTTCAGAGCGCACTAGTCCTCCTCCTTTCCCCGACTCGGAGGACCAAGACTTAGCGGAGTGTGAAGGAGTGGGAGACCATGTAAGCGATGAGGACGGAGACGAGTCTTTCCTATCAGCGGTATGTCTCACTCTTCGTATTGCGATTGTAGATGCGATGTGCCTCGCCTACTTGTTTGCTAACATATGACAGGCTAAGCTAACGCTGCTAACCAGAGACTTGCCCGTAAAGTTTAGGATTTGAAAGGGCTGACAGTGCAGTATATTCGTTGCTTCAGAAGATTGAGCGTTAATGTTGTTATTTAAAACAGTCACACAGATGTACTAACTCTAGCTGGCGGTTCACCGATAACCCCAATTGAGTTTGATTTGTGCAGGATATACAAGGACGCTTAACATTTGCACCGATGCAGAACTGCCTTTTTTTGGAATGCTTTTCCTTTAAAAACTCGTTATGTCTGTATGGTCTGTGTTTATATTCAACTCTTTGGTTATAGTTGGCAAGCAAGAGTTGTGAAATAAGATAATTTTTCGTTGTGATTTGTTGCTAACCTTTATCACGGTAGGCTGGTGTAATTTTTATTTAAATTATAAATTAATCGGATTAATGTTGTCTTCAGGGAACCTGTGACATTATCATTGCACAGCAGATTTTGTCATCTTCAGCTCATTAAAGTACGCGACCAGACGAAACAAATTTTATGGTTAAACTAATCCTTGCACATTCAATCCAGTAGGCTACTGTAACGTTATACGGTTTGCTCTCTGTATTTGAAAATTCCACGATTGTTGTGGTAAATCTGTCGTTTTTGCGTAGTTTTTAAGCGCAGTACGAGTACAAAATGCTCCTTGAGCTCATATGTCATGTGAGGCTCAGCTGTGGTCACATGTCCAGAACCCGGATGCTTTCTTCAGCAAGAGCTCTCTGATCTGTGACATGTTACATTAGATTTGCACCTACTTAACATCTCCATCAATGAAACATAGTTGCATTCACTCATTGCATTACTTGTTCATATCTTGTATGCATTATTCATATCTTGTATGCAATGCATACAAGATATGAATAAGAAGTTTTCATTTTAAGTTTTATGTAGTGTGTGTGTATCAATGTTTAAGAATGCTGATTCATTATCACAGTTAATCAATAAGCATGGCCCCTAATGTTTTAAAAGGCATTGTCTATCGTGTTTGTATTCAAGTGTCCAGAAACGTACCCATTTCAACTGCAATCTCTTAAACACCATTTTCCATAGAGCGATCCTACAATGACCGACATGGACTCTGCACTGCCAACAACAATAACCAATGAACCCAGCAAGCTTTTGTTTGAGCCGCCCCTTGACCACCTGAGTGACCCAATCCTCGAGACGGAAACCAAGCCGGCCGAACCCGTGGCCGAACCCGAGGCCGAACCCGAGGCCGAACCCCTCTATGAGTTTGATGACCTCGTCGACCTCTCGACGGACGTCCCGAGCGCCCGGGCGGTCCCTGCAGAAAGCCCCATGGTGGAAGTAGCGGCCGTGATGGCTGAGACACTTTCGGATGAACCCTGCGAGGATTTTGTCGACCTATCGGGAAGTGATAGCGATTCGTCACAAGAGGAAACCCTGATGGAGGCTCCTGCTGACTCGGCAGTAGTTTCATCCTCTCCACAGGACGTGAGCGCTGCCCTCCCCCCCGGCGATGTCGCCACAGGAAGCGCCGCGGATGAGGAGCCCAGCGCTCTGATCGAGGTTGACATGAGCCAGTCCTCTGCCAACGGCGAAAAACAACCGTTGTCGGAAGACCTCTTCTTCGACCCTCTGGCCAATCTCGCCGACGCCAGGCCGCCTCTGTTGGCCAATGTGAAGGAACCCACCCAGCAGCAGCCCCCGCAGCAGCAGCAGCAGCAGCAGCCTCCTCTGGACCTGTTTGAAGACGATCCCAACGACCTGTTTGGTGAGACACGGCACGCCAAGTCCGCCAAGCAGCCGCCCTCCAGCCTCTTCGGCGAAGTGGACGAGGATATCTTCGGCGAGCCACTGGGCGCCACCGCTAAGAAAGCCTCGAACATGGCGGCGCGAGAGCCGAGGGAGGCGCCGGTCGGGACCAAAACCAGCAGCCTCAGCGCTGGCGGCGGCGGCGGCGGTGGTGCTGGTGGTTTTGGCGATGTGGGCGGGCCTTTGAATAACAACTACGAGAAGGAACCGACCGATATCTTTTCTGAGGAAGCGGTTACCATAGCGCCCAGTGCAGCGAAAGCCGCCGCCGCTGCCGCCACCAGCTCCAGAACCAATGGGGTCCACGGTGTGGCCGAAGAGGGAGATATATTCGCAGGTGGGTTGGTTCCAGTTTTCCCCCCCCCCGACAATTGATCAAATCTGAAAGCTATTACAGAAGCCATCTAAAAGCAATAATCTAAAAGTAATTTAAAAGCTTTTTCTTTTAGATAACATGCAATATTTAGATGCATATTATATACAGCTGCCAAACGCCCAATACAAACCACAGTGTGCCTTAGTGCCTAATAAAATTGCCTCATGTCGAGTTAATATTAACTTCTGAAATGTGACGTGTATAGGAAAGGTACTTTACATACTGGGACCTCCTGTACAGGCTAGGGCAGGAGAATAGGGCTTATGGCAATGTGCAAAAATAGCCGTATGTAAAATTCCTTCTTATACACCATCCAATATCTATTGCAGGACTTGTGTGACAGCAATATACAAATATTATTCCTAATAATTCCTTTTAAAAGCCGTTATCGATCTCTGTAAACTTTATTCTGTAAACTTGGTTTACTCTACTTAAAGGTTTTCTATCGAAATTTTGAATTTTGAAGTGCTTTCATCAATCTATTACTCCTACTCCTACTATCTTATATTGTGACGTATGTCAGTTTTAAATGGCCCTTTCAACATCGTCAAACACATTGATTCAACACTAGCTCTACCATCAGTCAGTGTGATAATCTAACCACTGTGCTTGTGGTGGTGGGCAGAAGCCACAGTAGAGCTGTCTCTGGATAGCCCCAGGACGGACAGGAAGAAGAACACTACAGCAGCCAAGCCCTCCACGTCTGCACCCACCCTGTCCTCCGCCGCCACCGACCTGTCCAAGACACACTCTGCCAGCCTGGAGGAGGTACACATCCTCCATATATCCTACATCCATATACACATCCACATCTCTACAGCCATATACACATCCACGTCTACATCCATATACACATACACATCCAGATACACATCTCTACAGCCATATGCAAATTCACATCTCTAGAGCCATACACACATACACATTCACATCCATGTCTACGAAAATATACACATACACACTTCTCTACCTTCATGTACTCATCCATGTCGCTATATACACATACACATGTCTACATGCATATACACCTACACATTCATAGACGGATAGCCATTTAATCAACGTGCATCCATGTACACATCCATATACTTAATCATGGCCACATTCTGATAGGCTGGATGAGGTACACATCCATATATACATACACATCCGTATACGGATAGACATCCAATCCATGTACACATCCATATAAACAACCATTTGCATATACATAATCCATATACACATCCGTCTATACATACACATCCATACTGGGCCTATATCCACATCAATACCTCTACAGACACCCATGTACATGTACACATCCAAATACATACACACATGCACGTCAAAATATATTCTGAGCAATGAGTGGCTGATGCTACAAAGACGTATATCCCATTGTGGCAAAAAGTTTAATTGTTGTGTTGTCGCTTCCTGTAGCTGGAAGAAGAGGAACAGGAAGATAACTTTGATGTCAACATCTCGGTGACCAACCCGGAGAAAATAGGTGAGGGGATGTGAATGGAGACAATAACTCTATCTGCTCTAGGCTGGGAGAGCACCCCCACTATCCTGCGTCCTACTCTTAAGCCACTTAAGCCTTCTTCAGTTGTTGAGCAATCCATGCATTAGCCTTGAAATCATTTAAATCATCATCAACAGTATCTACGGTTCTGTGGTTTCGATATGAAGAGTTTTAGCATTGTTGGTTCTTTCTTCCAACTAATCTCTCCTCTCATTCCAGGTGATGGCATGAATGCGTACATGGCCTACAAAGTCTCCACACAGGTAAACTCAGCCTATTTCTGAAACCTTCCAACCATAGAGCTTTTAGTTCTCCATTTGAGAAGGCATTACTACTCTCAGGGGAACCAATGTCTACATTAGCACCACATTGTATATTCTTCATGCTCCATAAAAAGGCATGTTTTTCCTTTCTTCACACTTTGGTTTTGTGCGTTGTCTTCACGATTTATTTACGATGTATTTACGATAAAACGTAAGAAATTTAATCTGAATCAGGAATCCCCCCCCCCCCCCCCTGTTCTTTTTGTTTCCTTTCCAGACCACACTCGCCATGTTCCGCAACAAGACGTTCACGGTTCGGCGGCGCTTCAGCGACTTCCTGGGCCTCTACGAGAAGCTGACGGATAAACACGCGCCCAACGGCTTCATCGTGCCACCACCGCCAGAGAAGAGCATTCTGGGTTAGCGCTCGATTCCCTCCCTGGGTTCGTTTGTTCCACCGTAAGCGGCCATTTTGGGAGTCAATAAGTGCAGTTATTTACCCACCCCTGGGTGTGTTGCATTATTTCTCCCCTCCGCAGGCATGACCAAGGTGAAGGTGGGGAAGGAGGACTCTTCCTCTGGGGAGTTTGTCGAGAGGAGGAGGGCAGCTCTTGAGAGGTACGCAAGTAGACGAACACCACGGCCCCGGATTAAAATGTCCGCTATTATTAGAAGAAGACTCTATCTAGTCACCTGACACGCATACAGTAATTAAGGAGCAGGTGAGGGGACTGAGAAACTGCATGTGATCAGGTGAGCCTGTTAGACATTGCAGGGATATCATGTTTGCTTCATGCATGGCATGTGTTATCTGGTATCTTAGTTTTTTTTTTTTAAACTATGACAACGACAGGGTACACAGTTGTGCAAATAGACAAGGTCATCGATAAAGCAACGCCATGGTTCATTTATTGTCCGTGAGGGGGGGGAAGAGGTTGGACTGCCTGGTTGAAGGTTGTGTCAACAATAAAGTCTGAAAGCGGTGACTGGCTGCCTTTCCAAGTTCATAATGGACGTTTTAAGAGGAACTCTGGTGTCAACTGTCATTGGGCTAAAGTGGTCACTATTGGGTTTCATTGCACCAGGAATTCACCTTTTTTGCTCCATTTATATTATCAGCAAACATTAGCTGACTATTAGTCTAATTGTAGTGAGTCTGTTAAATAGTTGCTGTCAAATTTTTACTATGATCTTTGGAAATGTCTAAAGATAAAAAAAGCATCCTTGTAAAACACCCTATATGTAGAGAAGTATTATAGGAATTTTAGGAATTACACCAAATATTGGGAATACCGTTTGCCTTAATAATACTAAAACGGCAACAGACCTGACTTGTTTTTCAGATTTAGTTTTTCTTGGGTCCTTTAGAAAATGATTTGTTTCGTATAGACATAGAGGGCCCCGTCTTAATGTTTATCCATCCCTCTAGATTTACTGTAGCACTAACATCCCTGTTGAACCTGGTTCATGATGAACATGTGTTATTTTGTTGCACCCGCCCCCAGGTACCTGCAGAGAGTGGTCTGCCACCCGTCCCTTCTGCAAGACCCTGACGTCAGGGAGTTCCTGGAGAAAGAGGAGGTGGGTTTCAACTGGCTGGGACTCTAGAGACAGGTTTACACAGTAGAGTGAGAGACAGGTTTAGAAATGGTTAGATTTGAGAGAGGTTTAGATATAGTAAGATTTGAGAGAGGTTTAGATAAAGTTAGATTTGAGAGAGGTTTAGATATAGTAAGATTTGAGAGAGGTTTAGATAAAGTTAGATTTGAGAGAGGTTTAGGTATAGTTAGATTTGAGAGAGGTATAGATATAGTAAGATTTGAGAGAGGTCTAGAGACAGTTCGATTCAAGAGAGGGGGAGAAGCGATGGAGGTGGGTTTTTAGACAAGTAATGACTCAAGTGAGTGGGTGATAGAAATGGGGACGGAGAGGGGTAGGTTCAGACACAGTGTGACGTAAGTGAGCGAGAAGGGCAGGTTGGATGGGATTATTGATGTGTGTGTGTGTGTGTGTGTGTGTGTGTGTGTGTGTGTGTGTGTGTGTGTGTAGTTACCCAGGGCGGTGAGCACCCAGGCTCTGAGCGGCGCCGGCTTCCTCAAAATGCTCAACAAGGCGACGGACGCCGTCAGCAAGATGACTATCAAGATGAACGAGTCAGACGTGGTGGGTGCTCTTCTTCACCAGACCCTCCGTGCCATGCTACTACGGGGGGGGGGGGGGGGGGGGGGGCAAGGGGGGGCACAGTGGGCCCCCGGTTTGCGGAGCCCGGGGTGGGGGGGAAGCGGG
>JAOPJO010000154.1:3714041-3724515 GCA_027123675.1 Molva macrophthalma
CTGTTCTTGTTGTGTTGTTTCCATTTTAATAGAGTTGTACTTTTTTGCAAAATATTTTTTTTTTTTTTTTTTTTTCGTTTTCTTTTTTCTGTTTTTAAATGGAGCCTAACTCTATCCATTACTCGCACAGAAGCAAACAAAAAACACACCAGAAATCCCATTGACTTCAGAAGGTAACAGAAGAGCCAGCGGTTACCTTGGTGATGCCCAGGACCACGTCGATGGAGGTGGTCAGAGGGTTGATGGAGCCCTCCAGCTTACACCCCACCACCTGGGGTAGGGTCAGGGCCACCGGCTGGCCCAACATCACCGCCTCTGCCTCGATCCCTCCCACACCTGCCCAGGTGAACTCAGCGTTACAAGGGTGACCGGGTTATAGACTAGAGAGCTTATGGGGAGGGGGGTGGAGAAAAGCTGCTGTGTTGGGCAACAGTGATGTAACCCTGTGCCCTGGTGTTTTACTCTAACTTCCACAAAAACAAAAGCAGTTGCAATTTCCCCAGGTTCGGATGTGCATATCCATTGCATAGAATACACTTTGGTGTTGAAGTAATATCTGTTTTAACTAAATTCCCGCTACAGTGAGTTGTATGTCATTGTATAATGAGGGAGGCAATTTAGACAAAACAATAAACAATAAAGACAATCCAGAACTGTCTTGGTATATTTTGTTTAGGTTGGCTAGCTGTGTACCGGCATGTCTTACCCCAGCCCAGTACGCCCAGTCCGTTGATCATGGTGGTGTGTGAGTCGGTCCCCACAACGCTGTCGGGGTATACCAGGCCATCGCTGACGTGGATTACGCGGCACAGGTGCTCCAGGTTCACCTGGTGAACTGCACCCACGTCCGGCGGGACCACGTTCACGTTCTGGAACGCTTTGGAGCACCACTACCAGGGAGAAGAAGACCCAACGGTTTGCACACTTTACTGTACTTGTGAGGACTGGGGAGATGGAGGCTTTTTAGGAATGATAAAAGGCAATATAAAATTTCAAAATCCACTTTTGCTGTATCTTAAAACATATGAAGTAGCACACTACCTTGAAAAACTGCAGCCTCTCTTTGTTCCGGATCAGCTCCATCTCTTGGCTCTTCAATGCAGTTTCTGGTCTGCAGGTGGAACACAAAAACAAAGGAAAGTTTAGCTCAGTGTTTCCCTACCTTTTTCAGCCTGTGACCCCATTTATAGATCAGAAAATGTCGACTTTCTGAATTTTTTTGGACACATCTGCTGTAATATAAATTGCAGTGCAGTAGTTAGTACTAATTTGCTTGTGGCTACAAATCATTAGGCAGTCTGTGGGTATATAAGGGAGCTTTACCCTTCACATACCGTCAAACATCTATAGCTTATAAAGCAGCAATCTCTCGTGACCCCATATACATTTCAGGCGACCCCAAATGGGAACCACTGTGTGAGCAGCTTCTCCACCATCATCAGCCAGCACCTCCAGACTTACTCAGAGACGGGCTGCAGGTGGAAGGGGCACAGCAGGGGCGTGTTCTCTATCTGCTGGACGGCCGGTGGGCGTCCGCCTGGGGAGGCCGGGGGGTCGCTGCATCTGGCCTTGCTGCAGGAACCCCTAGGACCGCCACACTGGGAGCCCCCGCCCCGAGGCGGCTGCCTGGGGCCGCCGCCTGGGGCGGAGGAGGCGAGGGCGGGGGTGGAGGAGGTGGAGCGAGGCGCACCCTGGCTCTGGTTCTCTCCTCCGCCAGGGTTGGGTGTGTTCTGGATGGCACTGAAGGGTTCATCGGGTTTATACTTTGCAGACTTCATAGTTGTAAAATACAAATAGGAAATACAATGTACAAAAAAAAAAGCAGTGTCCTTGTGGGTCTGTAGTTACAGAAGCACAGACTTATAGACCTTAAAACCGACTGATGTATGTAGACATCATACACAAACACGAGCATAAACACGCACACATGCACACACACAGTATAGGCACCATTATCAAAGTCGCAATGTTTAAGATTGAGCAATCTTAGTTAGTAGGCGGGATATCTTTAGAATTCAAAAAACTAAATAACAGTGTCCACTACTATTCTGTAGAATATATATTAGTTATAGGATGTGATCCTATTGATGAAATTATTGAAATCACTATCAATCAGCATTGACAACAGACATAATAAAAATAATAAAAGTACTTTTAAGCTACAGGCTAGTTGCAACGTGCCGATTGCAACTTTAAGGGGCCATCCACTTACTTCAACTATAAGGCTAAAGAGTAAAGAGCTAAAGGGTCGTATCGGTGACCTTACCATTTGCTGAAGTCGATCTGTAGCGAGTGGTCCACTATGAGGTCGGTGGGACAGACTGGGTTGACCCGACAAGGGTCCACACCATGTTTGACCAGCGCATCTCGCATTGCCGCCAAATCCACCATGGCGGGAATGCCCCTATGGGCGTTAAAACAGAAAATAAATTCAGATGGGTACAGGTCAAGAGCGGAAAAGTGTCTATCTGTGTGGACCATCAGGACCAGCAGACTCACGTGAAGTCCTGGAGCAGGACCCGGGAGGGAGGAAACGGCACCTCAGCCACATTCTGCTGCTCCTGCCAGTCCAGAAAGTTCTGGACGTCCTCTTTTTTCACGTTCGAGTTATCACATTTACGAATTGCCGCCTCCAATAAGACACGGATGGATAGAGGCAGCTTTCCTAAGTTAAAATACAAAATGTTAAAGCTCAGTGTTTCCATTTTGTTCACATTATTGTGTTATGTTAAAACTAAGATTAAATTGGCACTGCATTGTTGGCTTGAACATCTCAGCCACCTTCCAGAATGAAAAAAGTTCTTAAAACAAACTAATGCAGCAGGTGACAAAAGCAGAGACTACAGAGTTGGCTGGTCTAGACTTACCATATCTTGGGTCATTTAATTTCTGTGGATTGAAGAATTTAACACTGCCATCTTTCAACGTGTCAATCAAATGGCTGTACGGATGCTCTGTAAGAGAAAAATGACAACACTGATAAGTTTATTGGCAGAATGACCTAAATATAATAGTTTTCTGGTATCCACTGTAGACCAATATAGTAACATAACATGGAAATATCTTAGTAACAAAGTTTATTAAAAGAACAGCAATGCTTGAGCAAAGCATTGCATTGCTATAAAAAAAGGAACAACTACAGGAATATTCTCATTTTCTTATAAACCACCAGCTAAACAATGATCAATTTGAATAGTGTAGCCTAAATTAGCTACCCAACGTGTCATGTGTTATAATAATTAGGAGCTCAGTGTTGACTTTGAAATTAAAATTGAAATTAAATTGTTTGTGATTAAAATGATTAAACTTGTCCTGTAAATCACAACGTTAGCAGATTACACTATTGTGTGTTCATAAAAGGGGCCTTGTGTGTCTATTCAATGAGTAATTACGACCACCCGTGTTTGTAAGAGACTGGTCAGGCACCTGCAAAACCAAGCCTTTTCTGGTGATCTTGACTGTATACCAGCAACAGAAATGGTTGTGCGGAATAAGGAAACCCCACAAAAAAAAAACACTTTAATAGATTAATAGATTACCCCAGTGTGGGGGACCAAGGTTCAACATCATCTGAAGTATAACATCAACACGTAAACAACATGACGCAACGAAAGCGGAGCTACGGACCATAACATGCAAGCGTCCCGTTAATCAAGGCCTAAACATTGCAATAATGACATGATTCACGTGACAACAATGCGATCATCTATGCTAAGCAAAGGAATGGGGGTAGATTATTTACGAGTAACATTATTGAGTGTTGACAGATAAAACGTCCGTCCTCGTCATGACACTACCAACAACACTAGCAGCGGTGCTAGCTGTGCTCCTCAGAGCCCAGGTCTCGAAGAGATAAGACTTGTTCAGTTTACACCGGGTCTACACTGACACATAATGTCCCGTTTCAGTTCGACACTTCACCGGGTTGCTTGTCAAAATGGAAACGCTTGGTTTAACAATGTTCTTCTTGCATATTATGCTGTGAAAGTACAAAAACAACGCGTAGCCGAGTTGAACAAGAGACGGTAGTCGGGTGCCATCCCCCAGCTAACAGTTTTAGGCTATATGTTCTTGACGTCAATGTATTGAATTGATTGTTGAAATAGATCCCAGGCTATCAACGATAAATAAATAATGGTGTCGTCAACAAATTCGCCCCCACTGGATTATACATTTACTCAATAATACGTGATCAACAGACGATCTCTTTACCTTTGACATGAGCAGCGTACGCCATGATGACTGCTGAAATGCACACGGCTCTTCTCGTTACGTCGTTTGACGTCGTGAAGTTTTACAGTCACGCCCCCTGGACTATTTACCAACAGATGAGGCCTATTTGTGTATATCGATATTGTTGTAATGGATACTAAAATGACAAATTAAAGCAATTAATAACACTGAATGAAAATATTATAATACTTGTTATTATGTTATTATTAATTATGGATATTATTTAGGATTATTCATATTGTTGAGTAGTAGTAGTAGTAGTAGTAGTAGTAGTAGTAGTAGTTGTATTTACAGCAACAGTAGGAGTAGAATTAACCGAACGTTTTAAATATATCATAGGAGTGACAATGGGACTCCGCGGGCTGCATCTCCACAGTTTTCTTTTTAAACTATTTTTAAGTACTTAGTAGTATAGTTTTTCGTATTTCTTATTTTTATAAAAGATGTGTTCTGATCGCAGGGTCAAGGTCACATCCCAGACTAAATAGAGTATGGTGTATTTGGTTATTTACATAGTTTATTTCAGGTTTATTTTGACATGAGGAATATTGACTGTGGCTTTAAATCCTTACCAGAGGACGCCACGTGACTACGGATACAATGTGTGCCATTTCCTCAGATAACATTTAAACATTAATCCAACGTTACATTATAATAACACCTATTAAAAAAATCACCGGACAATATACAAATTTGAATGTGACATTTTAAATAATAATTCGGTAGGACAATTAAGTAAATCCTACCGACCTTGCACCTTTGACATTGTCTGTGTCGTTTCTTAGCGCAAACAAGCGCAGGCCTGACTTTCTGGACAACCACCTTGTAGACTAGGCCGTATCGTTACTCAAGACCTGCACGTTTAATGCAAACCTTCAAACGACACTGGACACTGTCCGAAGACGACGTTAAAGTCTGCGAATGGCCTCTAAATAAGTAAGTGCATGTGCTTTACATAAATCGCGGTGGATGTATGATTTTAGGCAAGACACAGCAGAATGCGCGACGTTGCACATGTGGAGGACTAACTGTTAACGTTAGTGTTGTTTTAGTGGGTTCGGATCAATACCGCAGACCAGTAACAGTTAGTAAACCTACTACATTTCGTCGCGAAGATCTTTAATGTTGGTGAAAAATCTATATTTCAGGCTATCCTATCTAACCATGCTAGGAAAGGGTTGGTGTACTGTATTGTTTAGTCATCCGAAGGCTTTGAGATGTTGACACATGGTCACAGGAAGCTTTTTTTGGAAGGTACTTTTTATACACAATTGCCATTATGTATCAGCTAATAATAGGCTATAACAACGAGACAACGTGCTCTACCTCCTTAGCTACCGTAGGTCTTTATTATAGAACTGACGGTTACATTTTATATTGTGTAACGTTACTTTGACGGTATCCAAATCCGATATGTAGAGCTACCGTTGACGACGAGTGTGGTGATTTGTTTATGTTTGAGTGTCGTCTTGTTGCCCATCACAGTGCATGGCCGTGGGAAGGGTGTCCTCTCCAGTACTGTAGCTCGAGGTGGGGCAGAGCTCTGCGTGGGCCGGCGGCATGCAGCAGAAAGGTACCATCCAGATCATCGAATGGGAGGACCTGGACAAGAGGAAGTTCTACTCCCTGGGGGTGTTTATGACCATGACCACCCGGCTCACGGTGTACCCCGCCAGCCTCATCCGCACCCTGCTGCAGGTGCAGAAGGGCAAGGCGCTGTACACGGGCACACTGGACGCCTTCTGTAAGATCCTGCGTGCGGAGGGCCTGCGCGGCTTGTACCGGGGCTTCATGGTCAGCACCTTCACGCTGGTGTCAGGGCAGGCCTACATCACCACCTACGAGCTGGTGCGCAAGTACGTGTCGCACTACTCTCCCAGCAACACGGTCAAGTCTCTGGTGGCCGGGGGCGCGGCGTCGCTGGTGGCGCAGACCATCACGGTGCCCATCGACGTGGTGTCCCAGCAGCTGATGATGCAGGGCCAGGGCGAGCACTTGACCCGCTTTAAGGTCAAACCAAGGGCGGCGGCGGCCGCGTCGTCCTCGGCCATACGAGGGCGGTTTTCCTTCGGACAGACCCGTGACATCGTGGTGCAGATATGTGCCGCCGACGGGTTCCGCGGGTTTTACCGGGGATACGTGGCGTCGCTGCTCACCTACATCCCCAACAGTGCTCTCTGGTGGCCTTTCTACCACTTCTACAGCGGTAACGGCCTTCTCTTGGTTTCTGTCTTGTGAACGTCTAGAAAACAAGGCTTCATTGCGTCATCATCATGTTTTGTGATTGTCGCAAGTACAGCCACAAATGTTGTACTCTCTTTGAATGATCCCAATATCCAAAGCGATATTTACATAAAAAATAAACCACGAGGGTAAGATTATTGACTGGTTATCTGGTTTACAGAATGGAGCATAGATCACAATCCTTCATTGGTTATGCTATCACTTGGTTAATGCTTCATGAACTATTAACCAATGTGAACTAGCTCAAAAAACAGGCATGCTGCAAGGCATTCAGTGTAAACCCCCATGGAATGTTTGACACAGAACCCTCACGTTCCCACATTCTTCCCTCATCTGTGTTTCCAGAACGGCTGTCCAGCATCGCGCCCAGCAGTTGCCCTCAGCTGATCGTGCTGGCCGTAGCGGGACCAATGGCGGCCGCCACCGCCTCCACCATCACCAACCCGATGGACGTGGTTCGGGCCAGAGTACAGGTGAATCACAGATGCACATTGAAAAGACTACACCGGTTCATCTCCACATTTGAATCCTTACTGTCCATAAACACACTGTCCTGTTTTTATTCTGCTACATATTCCGCAGATACTGGTGGGAGGGTACATGTAACAAGTCACTAGCCTAGAAATCTGCAAATTCTCTCCTGAAATTGCCTTGTTTCTTGACTTTTTGTTTTATAGACATTGTAAATGATCATGACCAAGTACCAAGTATTTCCACATGGACACAGTGACTGAGAAGACAAACTATACATGGTTGTGTCGATCATGTGGAACTTCTCGTACGCGCTTACCAACATTGGTTGGTATACCAATGTATACCATACCAACACTATGACCGATCCACCGTCGGTCATAGTGGTAGAACATAGCAGGTGACCTACTCGTCCGTGTGTCTGTCTGCCAGGTGGAGGGACGCTCTTCCGTCTCTGAGACCTTCAAGCAGCTGCTGGCGGAGGAGGGGGCTCGAGGGATGACCAAGGGGCTGTCGGCCCGCATCATCGCCGCCATGCCCACCTCGGTGCTCATCGTGGTGGGCTACGAGACCCTGAAGAGACTCAGCCTGCGGGCCGACCTGGTGGAGAGCAGGCACTGGTGAACGGAACAGAACCGGTTCAGTTTCACACCAGAAAAACGTACTGTATACATGGCCCTGGTGGAATGAGCAGACACTGGTGAACAGAGCAGAACCGGTTCAGTTTCACACCAGACAGCTTACTGTATACTGGGCCCTGGTGGGGAGAGCAGCCATTGGTCAACGTAAGCGAACCAGTTCAGTAACCGGACCGGAACCAAACTGGTTCAGTTTCATATCAGGCCAGAACATTTCTCCAGGACCCAGGGTACATCAAAGTGAAAGGGGAAAAATAAACTATAAAAAACGCTCCATCAAAACTGAAACAAAAACACCTGAATCTCCTCCACCCACCACTTATACCGGTATAAGTGTTTTAGTATTACTTTTTCCAAGCATTCAGGACTAGAATCAGAGTTAAATAACTATGTAGGGTAAAGCAGATTTAACAGATTCTGTTAAATCAGTTTTTTGGTTCTGCGTGTTTCACAGCTGCTTTATTATAGAGTTATGGGCTAGGCTCAAACTGCCATTGTGGAATAAGCCATTTTATGCCTCCTCTTTAAAACTCAACAAAACGTATGTATAGCAATTTCGGGTGACCCTAGCACATTTATGATTTGTTGGGAGAAAAAAATAACACTTTCATAGTGTAAACTATTTTTTAAATATCCTTTAAGGAATCCAAAGTACCTCTGGCCCCAAAGCACCCTGGGGGAAAAAGAAAAGCTTAAAATCCAGTAGTTGTGTCATCTTTTGTGTTGTTTTCACATGTCACATTTGATGTGTACAAAGAACATAGGGTGTTGGTACAAAAATGTTTGATATATGGTAAACACCAAGTCTTTTTATCGGGAAACCACGTATTGTCAAGCTAGTAGATGACATTGGCAAAGCAGAAATGCATAATTTCTCAAGGTAAATCTTTATCTTGCATATATTTCTGTATGGTGCATTCCAGTGGACTTTAAAATCATGTGGTTGGTTTAGATGGGAGGCTGGATAGTTCTTCTGGATCATCCAATCTCTGTAGATTGCTCCTATACCTTGGAAATGGCATGTACAAAATTCCAATGTAATCGACTGATAATTTGTTCACAACTGATACCAATGTATATTTTTTATTCGTTCACTTCTTTTCCTTGTTAATGCAAAATTGGCCTGGGGTTGGTTTCGACCTAAAAACACAATAACATGTTCAATGTGCTTTGTTTGCCTTTTACAAGAGCCTTTCAAAGAATTGTAAATTAGTCTCACTGCCTTATTTTTAAATCATCTTGATTTACCTTTGACTTTAAAAATTGAAAATGACAACCTCTGTACAGAACTGTTTTGGTGATTATGTGTTGTTCACAGGCACATTTTATGTAACGTGTGCCAGAGCACTCTTAGCTCAAGACTTTAATCTTAACTTTCAATCCAAAACTACCAGGAAGCTATTGGGATATGGTCAATACCACACTGTAATTTCCCACCAGCAGGTTATTCAAGCCTGGAAATAAGTTTGTAACACAAGTAATTTTGAAAGGTTGATGTTGATGCAAGTCTGACCTGTCAAGTAGACGGATATAAATTATAGAAGGAAATGATAATCAGTGTCCCTATATGTAAACCGTCAGATGAATATCTAAACACATGGACAAAAACAAATATCAAGCTTACTGTTTGTGTTGTATTTGGCATCAGCCATGTTGTACATGTTGAAGATTTAATAAAGGATGGCTTGCCAAACTGCCAAAGGTGGTGAGTGGACCTTTACTGAAGAGGAATGGAAGCCACTTCAGGGATAGAATGATCATTAAAATAGAATCCCCTTAACGGCAACTGGTATTGCGGTTATGTGTAATGGCATGTCTTTAAAGAATTCAGAAATAATCACGAAAATCTAAAGTTCATTTCTTGATTCATTCTGAATCTGACATCAGTAACTTCAGTAGAAAGATGTACATTGAATGTAGTATGTAAATAAAGAGTATACATAATATACATGAAATAGAATACAAATGCGCTCTTACTGTGCTGTGACGTCCAACTACCAAAAATACATAGGATACAGTTTCTCGTCTCAGCCACTAGATGGCTATCATTGCTTATAAACAATAACTGCCAAACAAGCCAAAATAGAAAAAAAAAGTTTTATTTGACCAAAGCAGGCCAGTGAAAAATAGCTTTACAACCTTCCTTAACAACCACCTGCCCCTCTATAATTGAGTTTATTTGGATTTACCAAATAAGACATGCGTTTTGTCGATTTGTTTAAATTCTATTGGTCCCTCCCCTGGTCACATGGGGCAGTCGTAGATGTGGATGGCGCGGTCGTCGCCTGCAGAGATGATCTTAGAGCCTGTGTTGTTGTACTTGACACTCCACACCTGGAAACACAGGTGTTTAGATTTAAACAATTACTTAAAACTTTTGACTATAATTTTTTGTTTACATGTTATAAGCCACATGATCAGACAAATCGATTAAAGGAGAACCTTCAGACTCGCTATTTTCTAAAGTGACGTAATTTTCCATGATTTCTTTTTCTTCACGGAAACAGCTGATGTTGCAGAATGCAGACCGCAATTTCTTCCCAAAGTGCATATAAAGCAGTACCCTTATATATCAAAATAGCAGTTTGATGGTTCCCCTTTACGTGCCCTCGACAAGGCAAGTTTGAACATCATGGATATGTATGTATGTATATATATATAGATATAGATATATATCTATCTATCTATATATAGATAGATATAGATATAGATATATATATTATTTTAATCCCAGTTAAACATTTCATAAGCCCAGGTGGAGACGTTCTCACCTGGTCTTGATGGTCGAAGAAAGTGTTGACACACACTCTGGAGTTTGTGTCCCACACCTTCACACTCTTATCCGATGAGCTGAACACAAAACCAGGATCAGATTTCACAACATGGAT
>JAOPJO010000154.1:3751967-3765842 GCA_027123675.1 Molva macrophthalma
TGTGTGTGTGTGTGTGTGTGTGTGTGTGTGTGTGTGTGTGTGTGTGTGTGTGTGTGTGTGTGTGTGTGTTTTGAAGGGGGGGCGCGGGATCATATCTTTTGTAATAAACTCCCTTTGGTAAAAACTGTAATAAATGGTCTTGTATGTCAGTCTTCTTATACATACTACTTTTGCCATTTACCAGTAACATCCACAATAAGCATGGAAAGTATTACTAGCACAACAACACAAATCTGTCATAAAAAGTCTGAGAATATGTACAAATTATTTACATTGCGGTCGGTCTGCTGGAAGGAGAGAGAGTTGTGTGTGTGTGTTTATGCGTGTGTACGTGTCTGTGAGAGATAGAGATAGAGATAGAGAGATAGAGAGAGAGAGCTGGTGTATTGGTGAAGGGCCTTATGCCAGTTAAAAACAAATGGACGTTTGAGTACTGGGGCGGCCAGGATCATTGGTGTTTATATATATATATATATATCTATATATATCTATATATATATATAGATATATAGATGTATATATATAGATATATAGATATATCTATATATATATACACACTCAAACACACACAACGCATACACTGGAATACATGTCAGTATCTGACATTCATGAGCTTTACAATTTTACAGTCTGATGTCGCCAAACAGTGTTGCACAGGCTAATATATACCCATCTTGTTTTACTCTTGTTTATTTATCATTTGCATTCATTTACATAAAATGCAACAGTGCACATCCTACTTTTAACCCCACAATACTGTTTGGGACGCAGACGCAATAACTCCAATGCTGCTAGAACCGAAATAACATGCTCCTTTAATGGTATCTACCAGGTCTCTCTCCCCCTCTTTCTAATGGTTGCTACCAGGTCTCTCTCCCCCATCTGTCTAATGGTAGCTATCAGGTCTCTCTCCACCCTCTGTCTAATGGTAGCTATCAGGTCTCTCTCTACCCTCTGTCTAATGGTAGCTATCAGGTCTCTCTCCACCCTCTGTCTAATGGTAGCTATCAGGTCTCTCTCTACCCTCTGTCTAATGGTAGCTATCAGGTCTCTCTCCACCCTCTGTCTAATAGCAGGTACTAGGTCTCTCTCCCTCTCTGTCTAATCACAGGTACTAGGTCTATTTCTCCCTCTCTGTCTAATGGTAGGTAGGTTCATGTCTCCCTCTCTCTCTCTCTCTCTCTCTCTCTCTCTCTCTCTCTCTCTCTGTCTGTCTAATGGCAGGTACTAGGTCCCTCTCTGTCTAATGATAGGTACATGTCTCCCTCTTTCTCTGTCTTATGGCAGGAAGGTACATATCTCCCTCTCTCTCTGTCTTATGGCAGGTAGGTACATGTGTCCCTCTCTCTTGCGGTCTAATGGTAGGTACACGTCTCTCTCTCTTTGTCTTACGGCAGGTACTATGTTTATCTGTCTCTGTCAAACGGTTAACTACCAAGAATCACTCTCTGTCTATTGCTAGGTGCCAAGATTTGCCTGGGATTACTGGCCTCAAAAGACCACAAACTCTGTTGTACCAGACTTGGATTGTCCCCAAGCGACCAAGCCTTTGGTCTGGGGGGTAAAAAAAGTTGGTCTGAGAAGTTGCTATTCCTCGTTCTACATAAGTGCACTTGACCACCTCACTGTTTTCCCAGGGTTTTGAAGTATCACAAAAAAAAAAACTTCTGGATAGATTTATTGTGTTTTAGAAAAGGAGCTTTCCGTGGAAGAACAGGTCTGTTAAATATAGTATAAAGTAGCTCCGGCGCAACGCTTCGCGTACAAAAAAAAGGAATAAAGGCTTTTGCTTCCCTCTCTCTACAAAAAGCCCTTTTTCTCAGAAGCGACCGGAAGCTCTTGGGAAAGCTTGGACTATGGCTAGGAGTGCTGGTAGAGCTCAGTGCAATGACTGGCACGTGGAAAAAACATTATTTCTTTTTTGGTTGGCACCGCCAAAATAAAAGCCCTGCAAGAGAAAACAGTGGGCCCAGCTGAAAACGCTGGTCAAAAACATAATATTAATAATGATGTTGGTGATCCAGCCGCCCCAGGTTTCAACCCCAATTGACAACACCAGCTAGTTAGAAAACCAGATCCAGAAGCCCCCCCCCCCCACACACACAAACTATTGAACCCCGCCCCCCTTTCTTCTCCTCTTTAAAACCAAAACAAACAAAAACAACAACACACTAGTGTCACTAGTTTGGGGGCGCCAACGCTACGGCGCCGGACAGGGCGGGTGGTACTTGACGCGGTACTTGTTGACGTTCATGAAGTGCAGCACCTCCGGGTGGCGGGTGGTGACGCAGGGCAGGAACTCCTCCCGGTCCTCCCCCATCAGCCAGGCGCCCGTCTCTGTGGCCATGTCCGCCGTCACGTGCTCCTTGGCCCACTCGTCCACCCATGCCTGGAAACGGTTGTGCAGCCGCGTGCTCACCCGGTCATGTGACTGAGGGTGGGGGAGGGGGGGGGGGAGCAGAACAGCGTCATATCATCATTATCTCTGTCGTTAATAGTCGTCGTCAATGTCGCCACACATCATTGTTATCGTCGTCATCATCACCCACGTCACCCTCATCATCAACACCAGGATAAAGACAATGTTGGTACCACCCATTCACTGTTGTTCTATAGTGAACGGGTAAATACACTAAAATATTAGTAAATCAGCAATAACATAAGCAACAACCAACATTTGAAAATCTTGACTAGAAATGAAATAAATGTAAAAAAGGATAAAAAAGGATAATGTAAAAAAACATTTGGACAGGGCGCTAAATGGGCTTGGATAAAGCAATGACATAAACGTGGGAGCAGTGGCTACTAAACAGAGGACGGCCGGTCGCTGTTGGTTCTGTACCTGCTGGGCCCGGAGTAGCGCGGTGCGGCGGTACATGTAGTCCTCTGACTTGAAGACGTACACCATCTTGTAGGAGTTGAGCTGGAACATGCAAGCCATCTTCTCCTTGTCCAGGGACTTCCTGCCCCCATCTCCCGCCTCCTTGTCCAGCTGCTCCCGCCCCTGCTGGTACTTCCTGATCCGTCGCAGGTTCCTGGGGCGGATGGGTCAGAGGTCAACATGGGTCGCGGTAATGGGAGTGTTAAGATTCACAGGGAATGTCCAATTTTAAGTAGAATTTGTTGTGTGATCGTGTTGGTCGGTTGGTTGTCGTTTCACATGTATTCATTGAGCAGACCCTTGTATCCAAAGCAACTTATAAGTGAGACGTACAAAAATCTCAAACATTCAATGAAAAAAGGAGTTCTGCACAACCAAGTTAAAAGAATAAAATAGAACAGAAAGTGCAGCCTTTTTCACTTATTGTACATTATACGGATGAAGGGTTACCCGGGCTGCACAATACAAATAAAATATATTTTTTTATGGGTAGGGGAGGATAGTTTGATGCTAGATTATGGATTATCTGTGGTCGTAAGGTGTGGGGGGGGGGGGGGGAAGTGAGAGAAGTTGTACCTGGGCAGGAAGACGGGCTTCTGTGCCAGGTGCTCCCGTAGCTCTGCTGAGGTTGAGTCTGAGACCAAGTAGCGGCCCACATAGTCCGACCAGCGCTGGAAATATGAAAGGAAGGATTGAGAAGACTTTATGCACACACACACCAGAGAAGTTTAAGAGATGTGGCTCTACTGGAGCCTGTGATTCACCAGCCAAAAGGAAAGACAATACTAAAGCCAGAGAATAGAGAATTGTTTCTACCACATTGTACAGTACATAAATTGGAGGGAAATACAGAAAAGGGTTTTGTGGATGTTCATAATTCCCTGTTGCTGCAACGAGTGCTTTGTGCGATTCTAGAGCTCTTTGCCGGACACGGCGTGCTGTGTAAGTTATTTCAGATGGTGTTGGGAGTGGTTTTGGGTGGGACTCTCACCCCCGCATCCATGGGCTCGTCTGAGTTGTCCTCCTCTGAGTCGAGCAGCTCCACAGTGAGCTGGACCGGACCCCGGTTCCGTAAGAACATCAGCTGGAGAGAAGAGGTGGAGGAAAAGCCATGGAAACACAGAGGGTCAAAGTTAGAGGTGGGGTTCCAATTCTTCCTTACTGAGAAAAGCAACATTTCGTATCATGAAACTACTTGTAAGAAGTTGATTCAGTTTGCTATGTAGTCATTTATCACATGCCTTTCCCCAAGCAACCTATTATAATTGTTGTTATTATTGAGCAGGGAGGGGTCGGATATCTTGCTCAAGGATGCCTATAGATCAGCTACAAACAATACCCTAACCACTAGACAATCCTGCCAGTCTTGATCCATTGCACAAAGTGGATTGTGGTACTCTCTGATGTAAGCAAAGCTGTGGTTTTATGCATTATACAACTTCACATAATACTTCTTACTCTGCCTTGAAGTATCTGACTACTACTACTATGTAGTCATTCAGCAGATGCTTTTATCCAAAGTGACTCCAGGGAGTTTAGATACAACTCGATTGATCAGAGCTACGAAAAGCATCAGACACCCATGGGCCTCAGTCAGACCAGGGGCTGGCCTGCGGGTTCTCCCCTCACCTTGAAGCAGTTCTCGTCGGACATGAGCTGCTCAGCCTTGCGCTGGTACAGGGCCTCGGCTGAGCTGCTGGCAGTCTGCGAGGACGAGGGCCCTCCTGTGGCCCCACTGGCGCTCTCGGCCAGGTAGAGGTCCGTCACATGGACACAGATCTCATCGCTTACTAGGTGCTGGAGCTGTGAGTGAGTGGGAGAGAAACAAAGAGAGAGAGTCAATGCGAGGATGCCACAAGTGTAAAATCCTATTCTTTTTCTATTATTTGTCTGCAGCGACCATGTACCTTATTCTTCTTCACTCAAACAAATGTATTTCTGTTATTGATGTCTCAAGGTTTATATATATATATATGAAGGATGCTGTTATAATAGCAAAATCTCTCTTGTGAACTTTTGCTGATTTGTGATTATTTAGCGTTCGCAGTCTACAACGCACTTGGCTGAGCAGTACCATTGTTATGGTGGAACTTTAGAAATGTAGAAATCGTTGCAGAATTTAGAAAGCACATTGATATATTACATTATTATAGTTCGCAGATTCATCCGAATTCCTGGTTCCCAGGCTAACTCTGCACTACCACAGATATAAATACAGTATAAATGTCCTTGTTCTCAGCCTAACTCGGTGCCTGCTAAATGACTCAAATGAAATGCAAAAAATAACCACAAGCCGACAGGGTGTTGTAGCCATACGGTGCACCCCCCTGGGAACCGGTGGAGGACGGAGACGGAGGCGTACCTGGCGGACGATGCTCTGGATGAGCTTGTCCATGGTGAAGGCAGTGTAGGCGTGGATGGTGAACATCTCCCTGAGGGAGTCCTCGTACTGCGAGGCCTCCATGTTCCCATCCAGCAGGTTGCGCACCATCTCCAGGAAGGCCGAGTAGTAATCCTCCACCTCGATGTCCACTGAAGAGACAAGACAATAGAGAGTTTTCACTTAGATTCACGGTTTGGACCGGTCCTTTTCCTCTTCCTGTATTGTATGCAAGTCAATAAATTGACCCCAAGAATTTTAAAGAAGGTGCTTTGGGGATCAAAAACAAATAAATGAAATATGTTTTGATCCTTTTTTTGTCTATTATTTTTCTCTGTCTCTGTGTAAGCTGATACAATAAAAGCGTACAAGTCTCTGTGTAAGCTGATACATGACTCAATGTCAGAATCTGTACCTGGGCATGAAAATCTACCAAACTAAATACCAAACTAAAACTGAAGCAACAGCGCCGTCCATGGTCAAACATGTTATTACACGACCTGTCCCACAGTAAGCAGCTCTACTCACTGGGCTCCTTCAGCCTCAGCTGGACGGCAGGGTTGTCGTTCTTCTCCCTCTTGAGGCCCAGCACCTCGTGCTCCCAGTCCCTCTCCCGGAGCTCCTCTTGGATCTGCCGCTCCGCCTGGCCGTAGAGCCGCAGCAGGCGGGTGCACAGCGTCTGGTGCAGCCGCAAGAAGATGTACCAGTTGTTGTTGACGTGGAAGAGGTGGTAGGCGTCCTCGCCGCCTGCCCGCAGCTTCTGGGCGGCCGTGCCCCCGAACAGCAGCTTGGACTTGCTGGGGCTCCCCGTGGCTGCCACGCCGTTGTGCTTCTTGGCCCGGGACCCCTCGCCTGGGACCCTCTCCCCTTCTCTCTCCCTGTCCTCCTCCTCTTCATCCTCCTCCTCGTCCTCCTCTTCCTCCTCCTCCTCGGCGTCCGAGAGCTCGCCACGCTGGGCGAACAGCAGGTCGGGCAGGAAGTGGTGGATGACCTGCTTGATCTTGTACTTGTCCTCCTTCTGGATGCCCACCTGTCGCTTGACGTGGTGGATGATGAGGGCCGCCGCGTCCTCTAGGATCTGGGGGTCCTCGTAGGACAGGGTCAGCTGGGGGCCCATGGGGGGCCCGGCGTTTTCCTCCGACGCCTGCTCCTGCCGCTGGGGAGGGGGACACAGCAGCAGCAACACACTCAATATGGTTTTGGTTGTCATGGTTTGTTTGGTTTTGTTGTCGACTTTCTTTTTATAGCACTTGATTACAGTCACAGTCTGAAAGGGCCACATTTTACAACCTTTTTTTATGCCCTAAACCTAACTCTAAGCCCTCTTAAGGGCCAGGAGAAACTCATTATCAAGAAAGCTAAATTGAGAAGGAACCCAGTAGAGGGATCCCTCCTTCCCGGGATGGTTTATGAGCGCCATAGGTGCCATATGGGCAGATAAAATGGCTGCGTATAATTACGTTGTTTGTTGTCGCTTGCAGTGCTGTTCAAGCTACTTGGAAAGTGTGGCGAGCTAAGCTACCAGTTCATCTCCATTGAATGAAGTGTCACTACACAACACCCCCCCTAGAGAAATGTGAAAAGAGCTACGGCAACAGAGAAAAAGCAGTGTACTATATTGAAGCTATATATTTACTTTACGTGGAACCAACTTAATTCCAAGTCAATGCTATCTCGGTAATCAATAAAACTGTCAACAATTTACAATTGCTTTTTAAACAATAAGCTGTGCTATGTGCTCCAAACCCAACAACAAAACAACAAAACAAACCAACCAAAAATCATGTGCTCAACATAATAGCAGGTGTCTAAGGCGTAACTTTTGTTTCGCGCCAGCTGGCTGAGAAGTTATTTGATTCCGAAAACAGCGACGCTAGCACCACACTACTAAGTAATGTAGTTGAACAAGTTGCAACACTACAACCAAACACTGTCTGTTCTACTTTTAAGCTATACAACGTGGAACAATGCGTCATCATCACTAGAGTTGCCATGACACCCGGATCAAAACAAACCATTCTAGCACAGCATAAAAGCACATGATTGCCTACAGGTAGGCTGCAGACAGGGGCGTTCGAACCAACAACCTTTCGGCGGAGAGTCAAACAACCCCAAAACCCCAGCCTTTCCCACGTGCCGTCGTCATGACAAGGTAACTCGCTCGCGACTCCCCCAGACACACCAGCGCCAAGCCGAAGGAGGCGCTGTTTGGAAAAGGCACTGACCTCATCGTAGATGCTCTCGATTTCGTTCAGCAGGGTCTTGGAGCGCAGCACCTTGGTGTCGTTCTGCTTGAAGTTGATGCCCTGGTGGTCGAGAGACTTGAGGTAGTACTTCTCGTTCTGCTCCCTCCAGATCTTGTTGAAGCCCCGCTGAGCTTCCCGCCACTCCTCCTCCTTCGTCTTTAGCCTGTCCGTGTGGTCGAGTTGATAAGAGAAGAGACAGAGAGTGAGAGGCGTGTACAATGTGGAAAAAATAAATGACGAAATAGGTAGGCTGATCGTAAAAATGTATAAATTAAGTAATAAATAAACGCATGAAATGTAAATTCTCTCCAATTGGTGGGCAAAACAACAATCGTAAACACTGAAAGAAATGAAAGAGGATGTGCAGACTTGCCTAATCCAGTTACCCTGTAAACGCTGGGGACTACAGCAACGTAAACTCAATTGAAAAGCGCAGTTTATCAAATCAAGGTGCTCGTGTTCACCGGACAAAACCAACCAACCATCTGTCACCTGTCCTGCTGTTCTAGCTCTGGGTTAAACACTGAACCATTAAAAGGCAACAGTTTCAACACAACTAGACAAGGCACCAAGCATCTTCCTGCAATACGTTCTATTGGCACCAGGGGGCGACACCCACCTCTTGAGGATGATGGGCACCGACATGGCGGGGTTCTTCCTGATGCCGTCCAGGATGTCGGCGGCCTTTTCTCCGTATATCCTCTGGATGGCCTTGCGGTGGACCACCTCCGACGAGCCCCCCAGGGTGTTGTCCAGGCGGTACTTGGCCTGCTCCTCCGCAGTCATGCGCGACAGCCTCCTCTGCACCGTCTCCAGCACGCGGATGGTGGCCAGGTTGGTCTCCAGCACCACGTCCAGCTGACAGACCGACCGGAAACATTTTCAGGTTAGGGATGGGCCATTTCGCTTTTTACCAATAGTCGACTTGTAAAGACAAATTTGGGACACACTTTATTTCGGTTAACTGAAAGTTTAGTGAATGACTAGCAAAAAAAAGATGAAAAAAATATCAAAACTGAGCACATTACAATATAAGAGGCAAATATATTGTAATTTGAAAAGCTTAATGTTATATTTTTATTGTCATCATATTTTAGTATTTTGTCAAAGTTTTCGATTTTTAAATACTGTTATCTATATCGGGGTTGAGGGAAATTGCTGACTTAGACTTCCTATTTGAGGATACCTTATTAATATACAAATAAATGAAGGCCCACTGGCGTACCAACCACGTAGACATAGAATACGAGGACGTCTCACCTCGAAGCGCTCGTCCTCACAGCGGTAGATGTGTTCCTCGTACTGGGTCTTCTTGGAGCTCACGAACGTCGAGTCCTCCGACCAGGACGGGAAGGACACCCAGGTGTCATTCAGAACCTGGACAGACACACAGCGTGAGATTTTCATGACTCATTAGAAATGCATTGACTTTATAAGGTTCCCAAATGTGAGGATTCATTCTTAGTGGTACTCAAAATAGTGAGCTGTGATTGGGCGTCTACTCTTCTGTCAGCTACATCGCTTGCATATCATAACCAAAGAGGAGAACTCTGATACAAACCTGATTCACTGACCTCCCCGTTTATGCACATTTTACGATAATAAAAGTCGAAGAAGAAGAAAACATTCCATGGATTTGAATGGAATTAAAATAATGTACACCCCTGCCTAGTGAGCCTCATCCCCTTAGCGGCCATCTTGGATCATCGTGGCATGCAATCTCTAGCTGGGTAGGACTAACTGAATGGAGAAACGGTCCAGCGCTAGGTGAACAAGGTCCGGTACCCACCTCCTTGCAGAGGGGCGTACGGCCGGTGCACTTAGGCTGAGTGTAGCTCTTGGGGAGGGCCCGGTAGCTGGAGCCCAGCCGCTTGCAGGAAGCATAGTCTATCTCCATGGCGATGCCCTCCGTGGCCCGCTCCTTGGGGTAGCTCTCGATGTGGGACGACATCTCGCGGTATCCCAGAAAGTTCTTGAACCAGTTGAACAGCTCCGGGAATTTTCTATGGGGATGGAGATTAGAATTGAATACACAATTGCACCCTACCCCACAAGATGGGAAATGTTTCATTGTTTCTTGTGTGATTTGTTCATTTGTGGGTTTTTATTGTTGCCTTCCTGTTGTTGGTCGAAGTGCTGATTGTCAGGTTTATTGTAAAAAAAAGTATATATATAATATACAAATTTAACAAAAAATACGTATGTCTTATGACTTGATGAGCTAAATGGAGCTATAATTTAAAAACTGTAAAAATGTGTCAATATGTACGTAACATCACTGTAATGGGTTGGATTATAAACGTTACGTTAAATGGGCGTAGTGAAAGTGAACCCACCCCAGGAAGGGAAGCACCAGCTGTACCAGCTCAGCCCTGGAGATCACTTCCTGGTTGAAGAGGACCAGGCAGCGCAGGAAGTTGTCGTACACCTCTGCACTACGCAAGGCCTTACGCACCTACCAAAATGGAGATGGGGGGGGAAGGTTATGCCCAAATAACAATAAATGGAGTGCGTGCAGCGTTCAAGAAAATAGCGTTGACTGTGGAAGAGTGATTCGCCATTCCTCTTTTGAGAACCCATGGGTGGGTTTTGTGTGGAAGTTAAGGAATGGTTTCTCAATACCATGCTGTTCAATGGAGGGTTACACCAATACTAGGATCAAATATGGAGTACACCCCCAAGTTCAGAGATCTGTTTACAATTGAAAATTCACTCTGCTTTGACTGTTCTCAGGCTCACTTGTAGGTCGCTTTGGATAAACAAGTGTGCTTAATGTATACCGTGTATTTTGTACTACCTTCTCGAAAAACAGAGATTCTGTGCCAGCTCCATGCTTGCTTGCGTCTGCCGTGGAGGAATCTTTCATATTAAGTAACTTGTGCTTCGGCTGCAACAGCCAATGGAAAATAGGGGAGACAAAAGCGCATTGTTTTAGAAAATGCACTGAAAATAACCCAACCCCTATCCAGAGATTAGAACATTATAGTATTATAGGATTAGCATATACAGGAATCACATGTTTAGCATATTTCATTCACAAAAGCATATCCAAGTGCTCTCCACTGTAGAACAGACAAAATATAGAATATAATGTAGTCAGCAGAATGCATCCTCCAGGATAAATTTGCCATTGCTAAAGCATCAGTGTGAAGTAACAGACAAATACAGGAAGTAAACAAACCCCTGTGCATCCTTTAGCTTGGATGACCGTTGAGGTTAAAGGTCGCCTACACACCTTCACGGGGGGCGTGGTCGTTGCGGCTGGGTGTCGGCGAATCTGACAGCCGTTCTGATTGGGCCGCTGTTTGTTGTTGAGCTGGAGCTTCTTGGCTGTGCCACCGTGGTCGTTCCGCACTGACTCCGCCTTCTCCGCCGTGGTTTTACTCAAAAGCTGATGACCGCACACCACAGAAAAGAGAGGATGGAGACGTTGACGGGCACGGTTAGTCATTAAGAGGAAGTCAGTTGTAGTGCTAAAGGCTTAAGGACCGAATACATACTCTGACATTACCCAATTACTTAAACTAATATAATCCCTGCCTTGAAACACTGAACATATCGCTCAGTTGAGGAACTTTTGAACCATTGTCGTTTACCATTTACATTTGATAGGCTTTGTGAGTGGAATGGTGAGTGGAATTAAGTTTTACTTTCCATTACAGCCCCATACCTGGTATTACAAACCTAAACACAAAGGAGTCTAGGAAGCAAAGAAAGTAATACCAATTGGCAATTCATTATTATAATTTTGTTTATATAGTTATGCTCTTTACTCTAGATTAGTATTTGTATTCTAAACAAATGCAGACACCTGCAACTTGATGAGTTCCTTGTCGATTTGTACTTTGGCAAATCAAAAGGTCTGATTCTGATTGAGCTTACCACCGAGCTGTTGGCATCAGGAAGGAACTGGCCAAACTCTGACAGCAGGTCCTCCTGGTTCTTGAAGAGCCGGGCCACCTGAGCGTACACCTCCTGCTCCGTCAGGGCCGGTGTGTAGTTCCCCCCGGCCTCCTTGGCGTTCCGCTGCTCCTTCTGATCCACACACAATAAAAACAGTTACAGCACCACTTACAGTGAGTTTTAGAGGTCATTTAGTAGCAGGCAGGGGTTAGGCAGCTTGCTCTGGTTAACAATCTTGGTAGGGGTTAGGCAAGTTCCTCTTGGCAGCCATCTTGGTAGGGGTATGGTATCTGCAGGCATTAGGGTTTGAACCCAGAACCTTTCGGTTGGGAGTCTTAGACCCTAACTTAGTAGTTTCCTGACCCCCAACCGAGCTTAGGGTGGCATCATATACAGTTGGTGCCAAGGGACATTGCTGACTTTGGTAATGTAAATAAAGTACCATCAATCACTAGTGTGGCATGGTGTAGAAAGATTTCCACACACAATGTGTGTGGAAAATGGGGTCCCAATTCAAGATGCCTAACCCCTACCTGCTCCTCAATGACATGCATCTGAGATCACCGAATGCCTCTATGGATGAAAGCGCCCTCTAAGTGGCTACACGGTTAGTATCGCTCATCCGAACCGTACGGACCTGGTACGTGTGCAGGATCTCCAGGAAGGCCTTGTAGATGTCGGGCTGGCCCTGGAAGCGGTTCTTGATCTTGTTGACGTAGTTGATGGCGTGGTTGAACTCCACGGGCTGGTTGTTCTGCGCGGCCGGCCCGCCGGGGGTGGTGCCGGAGGGAGGGTGGAGTTGCAGGGGGGGCGAGCGGGGGGAGGTGTACACCGGGATGGACGGGTTGCTCTGGCCGCTGGGCGTCAGGACCGGAGACTGCTGCGTCTGGGGGAGTTCAGCCAGGGTCAGGTTTACGTTTTAAAGAAGGAGTTGTGGGCTCTGAATGAGATTAAAGAGTCACGTCATGGAAGATGAAAATAAAATGCTGTACATTTGTCATGCAACTATGATCTGGAGGTAAAATCTCAACGGTACCAAGGAAATGTCTAACTGCTGAAATAGTAATGAGTAAAGGGCTGAACATGTTTTATTAGTTGCCCACAGTCAGGAGTTAAAATAGATATTGCCTGTGACATTTCTTCAAATTACCTATTTCCCCTGTCCACAATAAGGAACAATAACAAATCACTCGGATTCGCAATAATATGTTACATATGCGCAATATGTTGAAGTATGTGACAATATGTGTTGTGAAATCCAAATTCCTCTGAACAAGCCCAGCTTAAGTTCCTCATGGTGCCATCTAGGGTAACATAGGACACGAGAGCAGACAAATAAAAGACAAATATGTTCATGATCTTCCCTCCCACATAATAAATACATAAAGGCGGCAGGACAACAGAAACAATAATAGCTAGAACTACACCCCAGACGCTGGTGCCCAAGCGACTGGTCCTCAGGTACCCACCTTGCTCATCTTGGCCGGGGAGGGCTGTGCCAGCAGAACCGCAGTGCTGGTGTTCGTGGCGGTGGCGGAGGCAGCGGGGGTGGCTAGGGCCAGGAGCTGTGCATGGACTGGGGCCTGGGGCTGGGCGGGTGCTCCCGGCATGGGGATGTTCTGGACTGTGATGCCGTGCGGGGTGATGTGGTGGATCTGGCCCGGCGTGGTGACGTTCACCAGCTCGTTGGTCTGCACCTCGATCTTGTAGCCCGGTGGCAGGAAGGTGTTGAAGCCCATGATGAGGTCAGGGTGGCCCTTGAAGAGCTGCGACACCCGGCTGATGACCCCCGGGGTGTCGATGCTGTTGGGGGGGGGGGGGGGAAATCAAAGTCCAAAGTGTTACACTGAGGTTCTATTACAGGGCCGGAGAGAAGAGGTTCAGTCTCTGGTACTGATGGATAAAACGATGGATTTGTCCATAGATAATACATTCTAGAAGGCCTGAATGGTGTGGTTGGGGTAGTTTGAAATCGCTTTATAAAAAGATACAAAAAACACATAACGCAAATAAAAACCATAAGATACATTTAAAACGCTCAGGTGTAATCGACACGTTGGCAGAGTTGCTACATAGCATCATGCTCCTCCTTACTTTAATGAAGCTTATAAAATGGCCTACATTTGGTTAGAATAAAAGAAATGCAAAGTGACTCAAACGCATCAAACGTGTGGGGTAAGGGTGTTAACATGGAGGCTTCCCCTGCCTTGCTCAATGCTGTGTCATCAGCCATCGGTTCTGTTCACCCTACTTTTGAGAACGGTGACTCAATAAAGTTCTCCATATTGACATTTCTCTAAAATGTTTAATTTGCTAAATCAATTGCACATGTGATGCGCATCCACTTCCTTCAGGCTGCTCTCATACTTGTAAACAAATCCCAAAGGGGTGTGTGTGTGTGTGTGTGTGTGTGTGTGTGTGTGTGTGTGTGTGTGTGGGTGTGTGTGTGTGTGTGTGTGTGTGTG
>JAOPJO010000154.1:3804662-3818823 GCA_027123675.1 Molva macrophthalma
AAGTCTGGGGTCCCCTGCTAGAGCTGCTGCCCCCGCGACCCGAAACCCGGATAAGCGGACGAAGATGAATGAATGAACGTGGGAGCTTGTCATTGTTTGTTTAGGTTCAATAGAACGTGAGAAAGATGAAGGTCATACTGATGTTGGACTCGGGGTCACGTTTCTCCACAAAGGGTTTATTTTCAACAAAATAAAAGTTTTTGGGGGAAAGGAAGCTTTCATTTGAAACAGCCTGTAAAACTGTATTTTTCATTGGTGTTATACAACATTCAGTAGATTATATCACGTCTGACATTCCCCTCCCAGGCATTCAACGTCTCAGATGTCCTGCCCAATTCCTCTCAGTGATTTGATTGGTTGTAAGCATGAGTGGCGCAACACGATTGGATGGTTTAGTACATTCCTATAGATTTCTCTCCGGTGTGCAGCAACATTTGATTGTGACCCGACCCTTAATGCCCTCCTCCTAACGGGAGACCAGCAGGACAGGTTAGGCGGCTCTGGTTTGGTGGCTGTGGTTAGGCGACTGCGAAGGCTTCCTCCTTGTCAAATATCGCAGCTCGTCGACCATGTCTCGACAAGGAACCCTGCTTCTTACAGAGGCAGGGAGTGGTCTTCGTTAGATGGGACAGATAGCAGCACTGGGTGAAAGAGTTGTAGGTTATAGGTTGGGTTAGGTTTGTATACACTGGAGTCATTTATTTGTGTTATCTGCGCTCCCGAGAGGGAATTTAAATTAACTCAACTGACAGATGTGATTTATTTTTCAATTCCTGTGACAGAGTTTGTTCAGAAAAGTGTAGGAAAATAAACAAAATAAGGAAATAACAAAAACTAACATGCTAGCTATAAATCCAGAACTGCCTTCCAGATATCAGGATCCATTGCTTTCTTCTGAGGCGGTTTTTTGACTTTTGTTAAGATTAAGGGAGGAAAAGCTTATGAAAATATGTTAGGTGTGTGGCCCTTGTAGCTGGAACAGCACTGTATACATGCAGTGTATATTTGTTTATTCATGTGAAAACATTTGTTCTGAACAGCTAGTCTAGCTCCACGTGCTAGCATAATTCCAGAATGATGCTAGTGGCTTCTGGAACAAATCTAGTATGACCTCAGTTTATCAACACAATGTGTAGCCTACTTAAACCAACATTGATATCAAGCAGCAAATGCCTACGTCAGGAAGGTAGCCAGCACAAAGAGGGTGTTGGTCAATGTCGGTCAAAGATTGAGCTCCGAAAGGTCATTATGTATTCGCCCTCTGTCATCAGTGACAGGGCCCACCCATGTAAAAATATTAATTGTAGTATGTCAATCACGTTTCATTTTTTCATATTGACAACACTTTTCTACTGAAGGAAAATGAAAGAATACTTTAATTTTGGAATTGTGTCTATGAATCTATATGTATCATGGTGTCTTTATAGAAAGTAGAAACATTGATTTGAAACTAGATTTTGTGATTTGACATAATGTCATTATAAAGGCTAGCCATGAACCCTAACTATGATTATAAGGACATAGGACAGCTTGAATGTTGTATTTTCTTGTTCTTTAACATTATAGGATAGTTCTAAACTCTGTAGACTTAGATGAGTGTAGCTGAGAGAACAAATGGCAAGATAAGTGCTCATTTAATTACTGTAAGCTTTCCTCAAATTCCTCTTCTTGACTGTGCAAAGTCAATCCTTGCAAGCTAGGTCATTTTACGAGGCTACAGTCAATATTGGCTTTATTGCAGCCTGATTTTATCATGAGTCACAGTAGGTGTCGCTCCCTTGGAGTTGGGTGGGGCTGTATGATTCTGTTAAAATGCCAAACCTTTTCGCATCCCTGAACCAGAACTTACCTGCCAGTGCAGAGACCACCCCAACTGCTGTAGGTACACCATAAGTCTCTGCATCAACTGCGTAGGCACCTCTCCAAAAATCTATCACTCCCTGATGTCCGTCGCCTAGACATCAGAGTGACGGAGAGGCCACTTTGTCTTTCCTGCTATGTTTTCATTTTTATGACAATGTGAGTGACTTCTGCTAGACCATGCTAAAAATCACAGACGCTGGCGCAGATAAATGCATGCAAGCAGCGGTGTAGAAACCCATGGTCTACCTATGGCGGCCATTTGACATGGAAGTGAAATGTGGACTTTAGACCCCCGCCCCTCCTGTAGATGAACATGTGTTCACCAGTGGGGCTAGTGTCGCAGCTGAGGCAACACTCAAAAAAACAATGAAACCCATGTTAATCTGTTTCCTCATTTCCGCCCTTCTTCATTGATACTTTGCTGCCGCACTCCGTACTACTTACAATTGTTAAGTCATTGAGCAGATTTTTTATATTCAAAGTGACTTACAGTGATTTTTTAATCATATTTTAATCATAGTCTGTAAGTAAGTATCGTTAAGTATCGTTAATGTGCAGTTATTGGGCTTCTAAGTCAAAGCTTTTGGCTGGGACTCAAACCCCCTAACGACTACTAGATGGTCCTTGCCTTCACTCCTCAGTACAATGAGGCCTTGGTGACAGTTAGTTATATCTCGTGAATGTAAACTCATGAATGTAATGTCAATGCATCTGAGGTGGAGCGGTTCAGGAGACTACATATGGCACCAATAAAACAAGGCATAGGGTTTGAGGTAACAGCTTTGTGTGTTTATATATGGGTGTGGTAGAGAGGGACATTGTTTTAATCAGCCTAAAAATCTCGCTTTGTCTCTTTGACTCTATGCTGTAATACATTCTTCAGTATATAATGTCTGCACGCCACAAGACTGTGTACAATCCTATGTGCCATTGTGCTATTTCCCCCTTGTCTGTTTCTATAGTTCGTATTCTTTAATCTTGCGTTTGCCTCTCGAGGGACTCTAAATAACAATCATATGTCTGTCCATCTACCCTGGCTTCATTACTGATCACAGAGCTCCGCATTACATTATACTACAGTACATTACGGCATTATTCCACAGCAGAGAACAGTTCTTTGAAACAGCTTATAACTATTACACCTTTTCAAACTCAGATGTTGGATCGCAGTGTTCCTCGGCCAAACCGTTTCATATGAAAACAGTAACAGTGGTGAAGTTGCAGACTATAATATCTTCTGCAGCAGGGATGGAAAGGGGCCTACAGGTGGCATCCAGGTGTAGCTTTTAACAGAGATGGAACCTCCAGACTCAATGGGTCTGGCTCTGCTTCGGAGAGACCGAGACCATTTGTGTGTTTGGGACTTTGTTTGTGTACCTGTATATAGCACAACATTCCAAGCCACTATCTTGGTCCTTTTTTTCACCATTATAATTAGACTAATAACCACTGGTTGCTTGGTTATTCTAGAATGTTTGGTAAAGAAACACCCCAGACGGCAGGCTTCAAAGTCTTCTATGGAACTTTAGATCACATGATTGGAACCCTCCTATAGGAGGAGCTGACCCTTGGCTCTCCATCCCCCACAGCAGGTTTTTTTGTATTCTGTGTATTCTGCAGTGTGCAGATGTGTTGGCAGGGCAGGGACTGGAGCGGGGCCAAGAGAGAGCTGAGGCAGACCGGAAACTACTGTCTGGACCAGGAGGCTGTGAAGGGAACCCCTACAGGACAGCTCTACGGTGGTGAAAAGATGATTTACGTGATTCTGCGAGATTCTGTGTTGGGGACAATTTAAGAAACTCTTTTGGCTAAGATTGAGCTTGAACCCCCTGCCCCCACACACAATATAGAATATGATTGGTCCACATTCACATCCAACTTCACACAAAAAACTTTTTTAAGTGTGTGTGTGAATTTGAATGAAGAAGTCAGAAGCATTTTAAAGCGGAGCTCTGTTTCTCAGTTTATATCAAGTACCAACCAACTTGGGTTTCAAATCCGCAAGTCTGGTTTGCGAGGGTTGGGCCTACCGCCTACCACTGGAACAGCTGCTGGGACTCTGCAGGGACTGGTCTTGCTGTCAAAAGGCGTTATCTGGCGTGAAAACATCGGTAATGATGGCTGAGGCATCGGATAATGTAGCATTGTTGTAAAGAGAAGGGTGTATGGTGCAACAGGCAAATGAGGTGTGGTCCAGGCTACTTTGCCTTTCAGAATGTCTGTTGGTTTATCCGGGACTGTTTTCTGTGTTCTGTTCCCCGCAATGAATCATTGTGATCGTGAACAGTGAGTTCCTTTTACAATTGACTATTTAGTCATTTAGGAGATGCTTTTATACAAAGCAACTTACAGAGAATTATTCAGATACACAGGGTGAATAATCAACCCATTGATGCTTACAGGTAGACTGCAGACATTGGGGTTCGAACTCAGGATCATTTGGCCCTATTCATTAATTATCCTACCATACAGTGTCAGTGGTCCAAAAAAAAGCTAAATGGTTTTCTGAACCTTTGTGAATGGTTCCATTCAGGAGAAGGGTTGCGTTTAGGAGAACACAACGGCGTGAAAGCAACCTGCTTTGTGTGGTTGGTATCAGTGCGATCCGGTGACCCGTTATGCAGGTGGAAATCTGAGGCCACAGTCAGCTTGTGTTTTGGTAACCCACAGCGCCCGGTGTCATCGGCTCAACCGTGTCAGGGGGCAATGATAGTGTGGGGGTATGGTGTTCCACTCCCACCTGAAAGGTACTGGGTTTGATTCCCTAATGCAGCCTGCCTGAAGGCATCCTTGAGCAAGATGGCTTACCTGCTCCTTGACCTTTGAACTCTTGGTAAGTTGCTTTGAATAAATGTCTAATTGAAATTGAGTCATAGAAAGAAATGAAAGCTTATAAAATAAAACCTGAGGGAAGCGGTCAATTGTAATGCTTGTGTTCAAATGTAAATGCGATGTCTCTAACTAACAACCCTATAATTTGCGAAAACAGCATTGTATGGGTTGTGGTCTGCAGCAGTGTCATCATTAATTAAATGGGTTGCTTGACTTGTTGTTGTTGACATTTGTGGCTCTCCTATGGCAACACACAGTTCATACAAAACTGGTTTGGTGGGAATCTTGGGTGTAAGATGAACTCTATGTCCGCCCTGAAAATGATCAAATTAACTAAATTGAATGCTATTCATCATCGGCGTTGGTTTACAGACAAACAAAAAAAACATGTTTATGATGCACGTCTTCACAGTAAGTTGACATTGTGTTGACATGTACACAAAAGTCTACGATACAGCAATTTACGATGTGCAATTGAGCATAACATTCATTATCAAGCTTTCACTTGATGGATTCCATCCATAGCAAACACCAAATGGAATTGAAGGACATACGCTTGAGGGCTTCCTGGTTGTGACACTAGGTTTGATCAGACATATTTTGATGGCTACCAGTAGCAACCAGTGGTGTCTTTAGAGAGTAAAGTATTTGGCTCTGCTATTTGCTCACACATAAATCTTGAGAATGGCTATGTAGTGTTTTCTCATAAACACACACACACACACACACACACACACACACACACACACACACACAGCACATGCATTCCTGTCTGCATTAGCCCACTGCTTGTCCGTTTCACACTGAAGAGACCTTTACAGAGTGCTTGACTAATTGATGTCCCAATGCTACTTTTTTCTTTTCCTCCTCCTCTATATCCTTTCTTTCATCTCTCCTTCTTTCCTTCCCTCTTTACTCTCCTCCTTCCCTCTTGACTTCCCTCCCTCCTTCCTTCATTCCTTCCTTACCTCCCTCCCTCCCTCATTCCTTCCTTCCCTCTTTTCTGTTCCCCCCTCATTATTTCCTTCAATTATTCCCTTCCTCCCTCCTTCCTTCTTTCCCTCCCTCCTTCTTTCTTCTCCTCCCTCCCTCTCTCCCTCTTTCCTTCCTTACCTCCCTCCCTCCATCCATCCCTCTTTCCCCCCCTCATATGGGAACGTCTCCCTCACCCTACATTTCTATCTGCTCTCTCTGACTATTAAGGGATGACGGGACAGAATGGAGGTCCTGTTATTTACCCGAAGTAAAGTGTTGTGGTGCATTCTCTGACCACAGCGACAGAACAAACAGTGGTGTATTAGCCATCGTAGAAATCCCCTCCTCCGCCATCTTGTAAGTCTTGTGTGTCTTCACCCATTCTAATACATATGACTAATGCATTCCATGTCATATAACCTTACAATCTGTAAGAGAGTGGTTATAGTTAGTAGAAGAAGAAGGTGGTTCAACTAGTCTACTTATTTTTTTTTTGTAAATTTCTGATCGCGCAAAAAGACAAAGACATATTATAATGATGATATCACTATTGACTTCACATCGCAGTCATGCTTACCATTCTCATTGGCTTGTTGTGGTTGTTAAGCACATTTTTAGGAACAAGGCCAACAGCTCATTCGGGAGGTACCCTAATGTCACTAAAATGAATCTTCTGTTCAACAAGTTCAGCATTATAATCTCATTATAACCACTCCCACAAAACACACACTCACACACACACACACACCAGGATAACATTGTGTCAAGGCATGCACTTGGTCTTATGTAATCAGTAGAAAAATAAGAATCCTGCTGCACACACAACAACTTATTTATTTATTTTCATTGGTTTTCACTGGTTTTAATTAACACCATGTGGTGTTCGGGAACATCCCATTTTACTAGTTAGCTATTTAGTGGATGCTTTCATCAAAAGTTGCCATCAGACATTTACATTGAGTCATGTCACAGATGCGCTTTATCCAAAGTGATGTACAAGTGAGGTTGAGAACAATCAAAGTTTACTATCAAAAATGGAGCAGCTGCAAAAAAAAAACGTAAGAGCTGCACGACCTAGTTAAAAAAAACTGAATAGAGTGCAGCGTAACCATAGGAATCTGAAAGAAACAAGGTCAGTCTTCAAGATTCAACAGACAACATTACATGTCAACAAAGTATACTCTAGACCAGTGTCTCGCAAATTGGGGTCTGCGTACCCCCAGGGTTATTTGAAAGCTTTGCAGGGGGTACTTTTATAAAACAAGGAGAAAGGAGAACACAAAAATGAAACCGAAACAACAAAATACAGATGTTATTGTCTAGAGCTAGACAATCACAAATAAGCAAATATGCACAAACCGGGATACGTGTGTTATGTGGACATTCAGAATTAAAACCAAACCAACAACGTTCCAGCTGGGAGACTTACACCCCACCCATGACTACCCTCTACCTCCCAGTAAGATCTCGGGCTGTAGACCCGTTCACTCGTTCAACTCTGTCCACCCCCGACTGGGTTTTTTTGTCTATGTATTTTTAGGAGGGTTGGGGATTTAGGAAGGCAGGATGTGGGATGGATATGGACAGTACTGTAGGAGCTGGTCATTGGTTTGCATTCCTGCTTACCAATCCCCCATGGATGCAAAAAAAACTAAAAACAGAGGGGGTGGTTCTGTTCTGAGCATTCCTAATCAGTGGAATAATCGCTAGAGGAACGTGAAAAACATTCTAGGTTTGACCGTTATTCCATGTTCTGTGTCCGATGTTAAAAGAGATAATGGACTCTGTGACGGGAATATCTGGGGAAATTGAAGTAGACCAAGAATGGGCTACGTCACGTGTAAACATTCCTGTGCGTTAACTTGGCGTCTCTTGGTTTATCTCTCAGGGAGATTGGCTGAGGTAAACACTGTGAGCTGACTCAGCATGCTCTAGTTCCTTCTACTTTTTGTTGTTGCTTGTCTATCCCCAAGGGTTTTAACTCTGACTTTATACACCGTCAGTGTTGCCCAAGACCTGATTTTGCCTTCTTTAACTGATTAATCATGTTTTCCTCCTCTCTTTTCCTTTTCTCCTCTCATCTCCTGTCTTCCCTGCTTCTCTACTGTCTTTTCTCTTCCTTTCTCAAACTCAGTATTTACACTGAACGACCATCACAGCTGACGGCAAAGAATTTGATATTGCCGCAATGTTTTTGTATGTTTTGTACAGTCATCAACTCTTTGGAAAACAGAGAGAGGAGGAGAGAGAGAGAGAGAGAGAGAGAGAGAGAGAGAGAGAGAGAGAGAGAGAGAGCAGTGGTATCACCAGTTCAATGTGGTACTTGACACGGAGAGAGAAAGCAGCCACGAGCTCTCTGCTCCTATTGGTCAGTGCTCCTCTGTAGTCACGAGCCACATCTGTTCCCAATGGGTAAAGGCCTCTATTTACCATCCAACTGGAAATAGTTAAACTATTGTGTAGCATCGAATTCAGCAAGCCTTTATCGAGGTGTGTCGTCTTTTGGTTTTGTTTGTCCTTTTGTTACTTAAACCACCATTTGGCTAAATATACACTCCCAAATATGTGGTAAGGGAATTAACAAAACTTCAAAATGGGAATAATTACTGAAATATTGCTTTAAGCCAAACTTTATCGCCAAGTAGGGTGTTTTCCTGAAGACCAAAGTGAGTTTAGAATTGTTACCTCTGCTGATAAAGGACTCAGGCCCCACTTTGGGTTGGAATGCCATCCGACATAGGCTGCTCTTATCAGGGATGGGAATAGGAAGCAGATGGAGGAGGAGACATGTAATCAGCGTGTGAGAGACGAGATGAGTGCGAGGAATTGTTGTGTCTCGTGTGAATGTGTAACATTCTAGTGTTCTAGTGCATGATGGATTATAATAAGATTAGCTGGCGGTTTGTCTGTGTTGTTCAACAAAGACATTCGGTCTGATTTGATGTCAAACACACACACACACACACACACACACACACACACACACACACACATATAAGGTTGTTGATGTTTAAGACAAAGTTATAAGCCTTTTTCAGTGGCAGTTGCGTTTATCTTCTAAAGGGTGTTTCTGCTGTACTGTCTTAAACAAATATTTTTATAGATTTTATTCTCAGGGTCATTACATTTTATTGGAAAACACTTCAAAAAAACTTTTTCTATGACATTTATGAGATCAATTCCTACCATTTGCTAGCAGAATTATTGTTGCTATTTACATGCACAAGAAAAATCTAATCAAGGCTTTTCCATGTGTGCCTGCATTTTAAAGAATCCTCTGCAGAATACTTTCCCTTCAATATTTAAGTCGGTATATCTTCAGAAGTAATTCAGGGTAATCACAACCTTCTGTACGATAACTTTAGTTAAACGTGATCTCTACGAAGTGGTTAAACAAACACAATGATTTAATTAACCCTTTTCTGTTGTAGGAAGTTTGAACCACAGGCTCACTTTAGAAATAGGCTCAAACCGAAAGTGTGTTCTACTAAAACAGCGGTTACTGCATGTGTTTCTGCATGTGAAACACTTGGTCGGTGAAGAGAGGTTGCGATGCTAGTAGTTAAGGTGAAGGGTAACAGGTTTGAGACCCCCATATCCATAGCCTACCTCACACACCTGTGGTGGAGCTATGATAACCCTGTGTGTCCACGGATTGGATTAACCGGCCAGATGGATTCCAAAAACCCATCTGGGAAAAGAGGCCCAGAAGAGTTGTCAGAAATTATCCTTGAGAAATGATGTTGCATATGTTTTGGCCAATGAGGGTGATCAGAGTGGCTGCCTTCATCACACTGTTAGAACAGAAAACGTCTTGGTTGTATCCAAGGGCCACATTTGACCCGGGAGGAGCTCAGGGACTCTGGGATTCTGCAGATTCCTGTGTTCAGCCCGCCAGAAGTGTGGTCATATTTAATGTCCTCCATGGCCACTTTCTCCCTCATGCTCTCCTCCTCCTCGCTCTCCCTCGATCCGTCTGTCTGTCTGTCTGTCTGTCTGTCTGTCTGTCTGTCTGTCTGTCTGTCTGTCTGTCTGTCTGTCTGTCTCTCCCCTTCTGCCTTATACACAAATACACTGTGACTCAGCAGATTAAGACATGTATGTCACTCTACTAGAAGAAGCTATTCTTCTTGTTTTTGTTCCCTCGCTGGCTTTCTCCATCTCCTTTGCTCTCTTCCCCCTCCTTTCATTTATTCCCTCCACTTTGTTCTCCTCTCTCTTTCTCCTCTGTCCTCTCCTCACTCTCTCCTCGTCCTTGCTCTCTCACTCCTTCCCCTTTGTTTTCTACATTATTCCACTCTGGTTTCCTCCCTCCTCGCCCTCGCTCTCTCCCCTCCTTACCCTCTTCCCCGCTTTCCTCTTCTCTCTCCTCTCCTTCCTTCCCCATCTGTCCACTCTCTCTCCTCCCTTCTACCTCCTTTTCTCAAAATCTCAGGAGTTTCCCAGCTCAGACCCGGGAAACCGTCACATGCATAATAACTCCTTCTACACAGCGGTTCTTAGTCAGAAAACATGTGGTAGCCCAGCTAGTGCCGTCTGGTCGGGCAAGGTAAACAATTCCGGTAGCTCCCCCCAGACGAGCGGCATTTCTGTCAAATTGCATTTGCTATCCCCGTGGGTGAGAGGAAAGACCCGTCTTGTTGATGATCCTTGTCTGGTGTTCATCCTCCGTGGTGGCGCTGACATGAACATGACCATCCCTCCCCCACCACCACCCCCCACCCCCCACTCCCCACACCTCCAGCCCCGACATAGAGACAGGCCTTTGCCCTGAGCTGGTGAGAACATTTAGAGCAGAACCGTTAGGGTCTAGCGGTGTGTGATGGGAGATGTGGAACTGGGGTTGCTTTAGAAATTTTGATTCACACACACGTGCACACACACGCGCACACACACACACACACAACTTCCTCCACAACACGACCCCCAACTCAAACACTCGTGGCAATGTACATTCTGTTCCCGTGTGGGAAACATTGAATGTAGGTCAAAGCGCTCTCTCCACTTCGCTGGAAGCGGACCTGAACCGACGTGGTTCGGTCTTTCCCACACTCCGGCCAGAAATTCCACAGGGGCCCAACCAAACTCGTAAATACTGGTGAATCAGGACGCGCCATGCAGCCACGGTGCTGGCCCGGTATCGGCCTGGGGATACGGCGCCGCAGGTGGCGAAGCGTTTAGCTCCGTCGTCTGGAGACCCCACAAGGACGAGCTGTGGTCGAATCCGCTCCAGTCTGCTTCCTGGTTATTACTGTTGGTGGGGACGGGGGAAGGGGGTGTGGGGTCCTGGTGATGTGACTGTGAATGATTGGCTCCACTGACCCCGTCAGGACTCATGCCAGGGGCCCCTCATTTCTGTCTGTGGAAGGGCGATGCTGACATGGCCATCTGCAGGGGCTACACCTTGTTCTTGTCAAGGTAACCTAATCAGATCCGAGCCAAACAAGATTAAAATGAAGAATAAACAAACCACATATAAATCACCACAAGACCGCAAGACTGCGTGGGTGTGTCTGTGTGTGTGTGTGTGTGTGTGTGTGTCAATGGATCAGTTTGCCTATTCATGGGAGTATGTATGTATACTTTTTTGTATGTGTGTGTGTGTGAACTTGCATGTGTGCATATAAGCGTATGTTTCTGTGTGTGTGTTATTCTACCGTGAGTGGCCATGATGTCACCAGCTAGTACTGGATCACTGGACCACTATGTTGAAACCATAGACTGTAATGAAAATAGGATCAAACTCTTAACGCAGGGCAGGAGACGTATTGCCGTCACGGCGCCATACAGAGACGGTCATAAACCTTTCTTTACATTACAGTCTAGAACCACCCAAAGAGTACCAAAATATTCTTGGCTTGTTCACATTTTAATCGCGTTGATGTAAACTATTTAAGTCTTTAACAAGACATTTTTAAATTGTTTACAACAAAAGGACTTCAGTATAATATTATTAACCTAACCCTACCCTCATCATAACCACAACCACAGAAAAGGACCACCAGAGTTTATACAACAACGCTTTGTGCGAGACCTTTGTTTTTATGACAAATCCCATTTCAAACATTGTTAGCAAAGCTAATTTTTATAATCAACATACAGTATAATTGCAAATTGCTTGTACCATTTTGAATTAAATGGTGTATATACCAATATATATACCAAACATCATTGAAAATTTCTACTTTTTGACTGCCGGGAGAAGTGTGTGAGCCGTTTCTATTTTCTATTTATTATCGTTTTGGATTCTCAGTGGTGTCCAACATCTACATCATGTCCCGGATAATGAGCTAGTGATAAGCTGACTAAACTCGAAGATAGACACAAAGGAAGTAATACATGTTTAAAAGAGTGGTGGATTCGGGGGAGGGATGTGTGTCTGTGTGGTAGGGGGGGGTGGAGTGGTCATTAAATGTACTTGTCTGTGCTGCACTAAAACAGCTACAGGATGCTAGCTGGCACCAGAAACGGAAAACGTTATGACAACATAAAAACAGATGTGATGATCAGAAAGTTCTGGAACCAATTTGTTTTAGGCCAAGCCTACAACAAAGATGGATATGTCCATCCATTCAGACTCACCTCTTCTGCAAACAAGTCATAAACAGACTTCACAATCAGTGGCGACAAACTATGCATTCAGTTTGCAGTTTGTCGCCACTGATTGTAGGCTTACATTGTACTCCGCCTCACCTGTAAAAGTCTCTTTGGATAAAAGTGTCAAATGACTTAAATGCACGTTAAAATGTACTGACATTTTTTTCTTTTTCCACTCTGTGTATTTTATCAGTTTGTTTTTTCTTCCACATGCATAGGAGGCGTGCCTATATCCAGTTAATGGGGGAGAATCCTGTTTGAAATAATTGATGAAAGGCTCCCATATCCCCTATATAACTTTTGGATTGAACCATTGAGTATTTAGGTTGTTCATGTTTGGGATGAGCCTAACTCACAGTGTGTGTTGTTTTGTGTTCTGTGTGCGGCAGGAGCCTTCGCCAAGGTCAAGGAGAGCCAGAAGATGAGCGACGAGGGCAAGATGGAGCAGGACGAGGCCGACGGCATCAGGAAGCGGTGCCGGACCGTAGGCTTCGCCCTGCAGGCCGAGATGACCCACTTCCACCTGCGCCGCGAGGTGGACTTCAAGGACATGATGCAGGCCTACCTCAAGGAGCAGATAGCCTTTCACCAGCGCGTGGTTCAGCAACTGGAGCGCACGCTGCGCATGTACGACAGCCTGTGAGGATCCAAGATGGCCGTCCTTGATGCCAAAAAAAAAATAACTACAACTAAAAACATCACAAAGGAGAAGAGCACAAAGATGTGAACCTTTGGCTTTTTTTTTTTAAAGGAGAAATCTGGATATTTTTATGGATATGAACAAAGAGGACTATTTTATTTTGTGCTCTGTTTATTTTTACCGAACATTAAACTTTAATGAACAGTCGTTTTTGAAGAGACTTGGGAAGTTGTGTGGGAGAGGGCTTTGTGATAGATCGGGTTTTGAAGAGTCTTTACTGTGTACAACAGGCAATAGATAGGCGCTGTCGCTCTGGCTAACCAGTACGTCTCGTTTCGTATTAATAGGACACTTTAGACGAGGTGGTGGTAATGGATCAAAATTAATAAAATAGGTTTTCAATTGTTAGTGGAATTTGTTTTAGTCGACTGCTTTTATTGTGTGACGATTCAAAGCCATAAAATGGATCAAGAGCCTGAAATGCTCAACTAATTCCGCAACACCGTGCACTTTTGTTTTTTTTACTACGGTTTGATATCAAATCCTTTAACAATAAGCAAGTCACATGTCTAACGTTATTTTGAGTCTCCCATTTTAGATCGGATTGCAGCCACACCTGGCCGACCGAGTCAGAACGTGGACGGCAATAAGATCGAGGGGGAGGGGGTGGGGGTCTTCTTCCGGCCCTCGTTGGGTTTCCGATGCGTAGATGGGATGTAATTCACGTCACGTGCGCTAACCCAGATTCACTTTCTTTCTCAACTTCTGAATGTCATTCAGAAGTTCAATCATCAGATTCATCATTTTTTATTGTTATTATTATATATTGGTTTTTTTTAACCACTGCACATGCATGTAAATAACCATTTAAATAGCTTGAATATAAATATAATGTATCTTAGATGAATGCACATATAGGCTACATTCACATAGGCTACCGAAGAGAAATGCAGCATATAAATCTGCAATATAATCGTATAACGTTGCAAATCTAACGTAATTCTTGCCAAATTCACTCTATTGTAATTTGATGAAAAAAGCTTTTATGGTACTGAGGCTGCTAACTAAGGTTTCAAACATCTAGATGTGAGAGTTTTGCTGTGAACACACTTGTAACAAGAGCTGTGACAATTTGGACTGGAAAGCCTTGTTGTTATAGTGTCTGGACCAAGTATTGGCACCGGGTGCCACTCCTGTCAGCTAAGAACAGGAAACTGAGGCTACAATTCGCACAGGCTCACCAAAATTGGACAA
>JAOPJO010000154.1:3834523-3846064 GCA_027123675.1 Molva macrophthalma
CACACACACACACACACACACACACACACACACACACACACACACACACACACACACACACACACACACAGCCTTTGAAGTCTAATGATAAGTAGAAAGATAACAATGACTAATATATACCACTAAGCACAAAAACATTGTCCAAAAATAGAATATTTTTCACACAAACCCCCCCCAACCATACAATAGCAAGATACATTGGTTCTGGTAGATCCAGCAAGAAAATAAAATGGCCTTCGGGCCAACAGGTAAGGAGAATGGGCCTTATACACCTGGCGACCATCTTGGTTCTAAATGCTAGTTGGGTGGGGGAACTGAATGCGGAATTCTGTATATGTGCGTTTAGAACCAAGATGGCTGCGAGGTGAATAAGGGCCATAATGGGAAAGTCAGTGGGAAAATGTATTACACAATCCACCTTATGATGTCATTTAAATCAAAATCCCCTCGAAAACCACTACGCATATAGAAGACAGATATACAAAGCATAACAGAAATCAGGGTGTACTTAAGCATATAACTAGGAAAGTATAAAGGTACCATCTTTAACCATGTAAATGATAAAGGAAATGTACAACAAATACTCTAACGTATCTCTCTGAATACATGTTAACTCTTGTTAATTGCTGTGTTGCGTCTTTGTGAATGAGGGTTAGGAAAACACAGTGTTGATGTACCCTGATTTTTCTTTTCTTTTTTTTTGTTTAACAATGAACGGCAACGTTCTTTAACCACTTTGTTCTAGATTTAGCTAGTTTTTGGATTATGATGCTTGGCTCTATCACTTAACTGTTCTTGGATAAGACTTTGGAAGTGTATGAATGCACATCCTGATCATTTGACTATCTTTTCAGATCGTCTAATAACAACAATAACAACAAAAACAACAAATAGCTTAAAAGCCATGTAATCAATAAAGCATTAATCGTAGGTGGAAGACAGGTTTTGTTTCTTCCATCACAGCTAATATATACGGAATGCATGATGTCAGAGAGAAATTACCCAAAATGCCTTGCGGATTGGGTGGAATCCTACTGACTTCAGCGAAGTGTGTTTCATAAACAGTTCCCAGTCAGTTAGACAGCAGTCAGTCTTAGATTTTTTTTCTCAAATCTTAATAGCAGGCTTGGAAAATGGAACCCAGCTTGTTCCACATGACCTCATCTCTGCTCGTCAGCCAATAAAAACGTGTAAAAGGCAGAGGCCACAAAATGGATTCCTGCTATTTGTTTAGGAGTGCGGTACCATGCAGCTCTGTGGTCAAGGATGTGCCAGCCTGGTGAATACATACACGTCCTTGGGAAACAAACAGAACTTAAAAAGTGTGGAAGATGATGGAATTCAGTTAAGTCTAAATTCAATATAATCTGCATTGCCGCACACTTTTATTGTGTGGGCTTCTAGGTTTATGGAAGCTGTAATTGTCCCTGAATAAGACGCTAAATTATTTTGTACCCAAAACTTGGCCTGCATATCCTAGCTTTATTTTTATTCAACTAAGTTATTGTACTATGAAAATATACCGAATTTCAAGGAAAAGGAAATTCATTATGACTGCATATAACTACAAATGAAAACACATTTAAAGTGGCCATCTTTAGGTCTTGATGTTCAGGTCATTTTGGTCAGTTAGTGTAAATGAAGGCGATGCTCATCTCTCATCACCCACTGTTCATGAGGCAGTTCTCTGAACCGAATCGGAAGTTCAACCGCCAATCAAACAGCCTTCATCAATAGGGAGACGGATGAACTCTTAAAAAAAATGGCCACTCTAAATGCTGCTTTCGTAGTCACATGAAAAACATTGGCAGAGCACACCAAAAATAACATTTATTTTTTGCAAACACACACAGAGCATGTTCATGTCCTCGTTTGTGCCCCGTTCAAAAAAACTGAATGATAAAACAAAAATAAATAGACATAGCTAAAGCCTCCGAGAGAATAAGAAAAAACGCCTCGTCATTTGCCGATGGATATTCAGTGTTTCGTTGCCTGAGTATTGTTCCACAGATGAAGAGCGTTGAGTAACCAAATGTTAAGAGTTGAATTCTAGTCAGTTCTATTGCTGTGGCAAGAGAGGTCTTAAACGCTAAACACGATGAGTAACTCCGGAGGCAGTGTTGTACGGACCTGAGGATTGACCTCTGTCTCCGGTTCTGCAGAGACAGTCTTAGACCCAGTACTGGTTCTTTTTCAGCGCGGGGTCCGTGGTCCGACAGTGCTGCAGCAGCTCTGGGTCCGCGTCCTTCCCGTCCATGTTGGACATGGGGATGTTCCCAGCCGCGTCGGTCTTGCGGAAGGTCTCGGAGCTCGCCACCTCGCCGTTCTTGGGCTTGGCGGCGACCATCTGGACGTTGTGCTTGCCCGTCTTGTTCTTGCGTATCAGGTAGTAGGCCAAGATGGCCGCCAGGAGCAGGAGCAGCAGGATGATGAGGATGGGGATGAGGATGGACCAGAGGTTGTTGCGTCGCGACACCACTGGCTTCTGCTGGGTGTCCTTCCCTGGGCTCAGGGTGGTGGTGCCCGGGTCGCCGTGGGACACATCGACGTCGGCCCTCTGGCGGGGGCCGTCTGTGGTGGTGGGACGCGGGCCGGCTCTGCCCGGGAGGTCGTTGCTGTCCACCCACGGGAGCTCCTTGGGCACCCTCAGCAGGGTGAAGGGGTAGAGGGCGGAGGCGTTGTAGGGCTCTGTCAGGAAGGAGAGCGTACACTCCGCAGGGGGCACCCCATGGGCCTTGAGCAGGAAGCGGGCCTCATCCCGGTAGACACCGTCCCGGGCTCCCCCCGATGTGCCGTCGGAGATCTCCATGGCGATGCGGCCCTGGTCGATGTCCTGCTGGGTGAACGTGTCCACGGGCTGACCCGCCCCGGGACCTCCGGACCGTATGAAGCGGGCATGCCGCGGCTGCTGCACCACGCTGAAGACGGGCGCGGCCTTGGTCTTGTTCTCCAGGGGGCTGGCGTCCAGCAGCGCCTTGTCCAGTCGGACCAGCGTGGCGCGCGGGAGCAGGGGGTCCTGGGCGATGACGGCCAGCGGCTCCACGGTGATGCTGAGGACGGACGAGACGTTGACGGCCCCGCTGGGCCCCACGGACGCCACAAACGCCGCGCTATCCCGCGGCGACGTGGACTTGATGAAGCGCACGCTGACGCGACCCTCACGGATCTGGGTCTGCGTGAAGGCGGAGGTGGGCAGGCGGTCCACCATGACGGCGGCGTACTTGGGCGCCTCGGTGATGTTGTACACCACTTCCTCTTCTGGGGGCCCCCCCGAGTTGGCCTTCAGAATGTCCTCTGTCAACGGGGTCTCTTCGTCCCCTTGTCTCACCCGGATCTCCGGCGCCTTGGCCAGGACCAGGGTGCGCGCCAGCACCACCACGCGGAGCGTGTGGGGCTCCGTGCGGTGCCTGCCGTCCGTCACCACGAACTGCACTGCGCCGTCGGCCAGGCTGCCGTCGCTCACGAAGCCCACCTGCCCCCTGTTGACCATCTCCTGGCTGAACTCGGAGACGGGCTTCACCGACCGCGAGTCCACCAGGCGGCCGTTCCCGGGGGCCCTGGTCACCTCGTAGCGCACCTGGTCGGGGGGGCTGTCCTCGTCCCGGGTGTTGAGGTGCTTCTGGGTCAGGACGGTGAGCGAGCCCTGGAGCACCTCCAGGGTCATGTCCTCGGTGACCAGCTCGGGGGGCTGGGAGTCCCGGCTACGGACGGAGATGTCGAGCACCTCCTCCAGCACCACCGACTGGGTGGAGGAGGTGACCTCCTGCGGGGGGCGGTTGAGGTACGCCCGGAAGGAGAAGCTGTCAGAGGACGCGGCCGAGTCGCCGTGCACGTACTCCAGGGAGCCGCGCGTCACGTCCCGCTGCATGAAGATTGGGTGGCTGCGGGCCACGTCCGCCCCGGACAGGGTGAGGCGTCCGTGGTCGGGGAAGCGCTTCACCTCGTACACCACGTCCAGGCGGCCGCGCTCTGCCTCGGGCACGCTGGCCAGCAGGTTGGAGGCATCGAGGACGGAACTATCGATCACCTGGCCTTCACCCTGGACCACGACCAAACCTGACGGGGCCACGAGCAAGAGGGAGACACAAAGGGGAAATGATTTGGAGGCAAACTCAACACAGGTGTGACAACAGAATTTAAAGACACAATTTGTGTTTTCTCAAAGTCTCTTTTGCACTACTTCCAGACCAAGTAGTGCATACTGACCCAAGTGTAATAACAGCTCTTTTTTATTAGCTCTGTGACTTAGTAGGCAGTTGGGGAAAAACTAAATTGCTTTGTTCAACCTTCCACCCTAGATAAATAAAGGCCGTCTAAAAATACACTGTTAGAGACAGCTCTCACCCTCTCTCGCTCCCCCCCCCCCCCAGCCCTCTGACTCTCTCTTCCTCTCCCTCTCCCTCACTTCCTGTCTCTACCCCCCTGTCTCACTCTCTTCATCCTTCCCTTCCCCTTGATCTTCCTCTTTATCTCTATACCTCCCCCACGTCTCCCCCTCTCCCTCCCATGTCCCCCTACCTTTGTTCTTCCACAGCTGCGAGGAGACGTTGGGGTGCGCGGCGTAGTAGGAGACGGTGATGGGCAGGACGTGGCGGATGTCCGGGGCCGGCTGGGAGCTGAGCTGGAGTTCAACGGCATCCCTCACCACCCAGAAGGGCTCCTCAGGGAGCTGGTGCTCGTAGAAGACCAGGCCCGACTCCAGCTTCACGTCAGGGGGGAAGAGGAGAGTAAGGAGAGGGGTGGAGGTGGTGGTGGTTAGAGTCTGGGAAATGATGCTGTTCAAATCGCTGATGGGGAGTTTTATTATTTAAGGATCTTAGGTCATCGAAATGTTTAACCTTTTGTTTGTTTGTGTGCGTGTACTGAGCAATGTTTATACCATCTTGGAATATGATGTAATGTAATGTCTCTGTGAGGTTGTGTGACTATGTGCACTGGTGACCAAACCAGTTTTAGGGTTAAATAAAGTGGTCATATCGTAACGTGTGTGTCCACACATTCAGCCTGGCTGATGATTCTGTATTATTATTATTACTTTATAAAATAATTATGCAATTATAACTTATAATTATAAGTTATAATTATAAGAGAGAGAATTATTCAAGTGAACATAAATTATTCTAGTAATCTATTCTAGTCCACTTGTGTCTATGAATCCATTTAATTTGGAAAATCAATTAGGAAATCTTGTCTATCAGTCCGGAAACAATGTTGGTGAACATTAACCACTGAACATCCTCGAGGTATGAGGCCCAGAGTTCACTGCTAGACAAAAAGAGCTTTTCCACTTCAGTGGTCGTTCTGGCTCAAATATGTGTGGCCAGTACAACGATATCCACAGTCAACACACTTCATAGAGTCCAGGCAGTAGTTTGGCTCACTGCAGTGCAGGGTTGGGGAACAGGAATGTGTCTTAGTAGGCCTACACTGTGAGGTCATGGTGTCCTAAAACCAACGAATGTCTCACATGGATACTGTTAAAACAACACAACAAATAATCACAGAGACCCACGCCACCAGAAAACCTGCCACGAAAAATGCCGCTAGCAATGTCAACTTCAGAATATGAACTCGATTCATGAGAACTTTCCTTTGTATATTTGTACGATTTTTGATTTTGGCTCCATCGAATACCTTAAGGCTGGACACTTGACTGACGTGCATCTTCTCTCATCAAAAGCTGTTTAAATGGACTGCTTTATGTTTCATCAAATGAAGGCCTATTTGGCCGTTGCAGCTGTTAACGTTGTGGAACATGAAACCTAAAACGCTTTGGCCTATTTATCTTAGGGTTGTCTTTCGTTCACAAATCCACATTGGCGGTAGTAATGGTGATTTTAATATGCTAATATTGGGTTTCAGAAATAAAATTGTTGTTTTTGTACTACAGCTATTATCGATATGGTAAATAGTTGTGGTTGACGCAGCCCGTCTTTGAGAGAATATTTCCTTCGAGCAGCACATTGGGTGTACAATAGAGACCCCTGGTGGCCAAACACGACAAATACAGTGACGATGCATTCTGTATCAACACAACATTGATATGTTGTGTATCTTAAATCAACATACCTTCCTCTGTTGAACAAAAGGACATTGGAAAAATTGTCTAAAATTACACTTTTAGAGAGAGGCAGCACTCTCTCCCCCACCCCCTCTATATTTCTCTACCCATCTATATTGAGTATGTCTACATAAATTGTTGCTGCTGAAAAGGATTGTATTCACAATATTTCCAGTGTAAGCAAACAACTGTCAGTGGCTATGATTATGTGGGAGTGTAATCCAGTGTTTAACCCCCTGTGGCACTGGGATTTTTTAATAACTGAAAATAAATATCTTATAAATATTGAACAGTTAATGTAGTTTTATGGCTTGTTGTTATTTCAAAAATAGGGTTGCTTTGTGGATTTCATAACATATTTTCCATTGTTATGTTTTCTGATATTTTGTGTTGATTTGTGTTTGCCAAATAAACACACTGGGAGCATAAACAACATTGCTTACTTTTTCTTTCCTCTGTTTCCCACTGGACATGGCCTTCTTGCCGTAATAATTGTGTATAAATGGGGTGCTGGCACTCTTTGCTCAGCCACTGCATGTCTATTTATATATTGTTTACCATTTGCATTTGAAGTGGTCCACGAAAGGCCTTGATGATAATTTAGTTGTACAACCAAAGTCAAAGGTTGGGAACCACTGCTCTAATCTATAAAGGCAGGGAGTTACAGCACTGCTCGCATTGGCTGAATTAGACCGGAAAAGGTACGATATTAAAATGACTCAAATAGCCCTCAAAGAGAGTACATTTACTAAAGGCTGCAGAGGCAGGGTTGCATCATCCACGAAATTCATTTTACGCCTACTCCTCTGAAATACCACAGCCTGCGTGGTGATCAAGGTTGAGCACGGCACATGAATGTAGTTCATGTTGAGCATGTTTCTTGTTAATACATAATACTACATACATTTATATTGGAAACAAAATACCACTCTAAAAAAAAATACGATTATATCTGGCCCAAACTAACCCGGTACACTCTTTATATTGGGGTGGGTAGAATAGTTTGGATACAAAATGGCTGCCCTTGAGACGCCCACGCCAATCCCATGGTCAGTACGACAGGCAGGGTACCTGGGTCTGGGTGAAGCCAGTGATTTCCTCATACTGGTTCCTGTCGTTGGCCAGGATGAGTCTGCCCAGTCGCGGCGGGCGCAGCAGAGAGTAGCTTATCTCATTCCCGTCCTCATTGGTAACAGCCCCCAGGTTAGCACTGGTGATTGGCTGTCTTGTTCCTGCGAGAGAGGAACCATGTGGTCACACACACACAAACACACACACACACACATGCATACACGCAGAAACACACACACAAACATAAGCAAATTTAAGTGCATCCACACACACAGACACACACACACACACGCACACACACACACACACAGATATGCAAGCACACGCAGTCGCACACACACTCATACACACACACACACACTCACACATACACACACATATACAAGCTCACTCACGTATGTACATACATGTGCACTCTGAGACTCTGTGTAGAAGAATCTCTTGTTGATATATCTAATGTTGTAAAAAGGGGAATCAGTCTCAGTCAGGCACTGTCTATATATTATCTACTTTCTTTTTTAATTGACATTTCAGCTACTCACATTATGTATGTATACTTCTGTAATCATTTGTGATTGTGTGATTATGGCAGTTTCTTTTCTTATTTCATAGAATCTATCTCTTTTTAATACCCATTCCTGTGCGTTCTGCTGGGATTAATAAAGTAAATCTCCTCTATCTCTCCTGCTAGCTGACTCGTTTCCACACGCGGCCAACAAACTCCTTCAACCTGTTCCAGCAGTCGAGATCTGGTCCCGTTTGTTTATTTATTTCAGGGGTCGACCGAGGGATCGGATTAAAGGGACACTGCCGGACTTCTACTGAGAAATGCTTCCCTTTTTTTTCCCTCTCCAGGTGCATTATGGGTAAGAACCAGCAGGGTCCTTGGCGCCGTACCTGGGAAAACCATGAGGTCCTCCTGCGTTTCCATGGTGATGGCGAGAGGCCTGGCAGTGACGATGAAGTGGTAGAGGGGCGATGTGTGTTCTCCGTCCGTCACCTTGAAGCTGAAGCCACCAGACTCCTCGCCTGCAGGCCCTGCACAACACACACATGTTACTGTCTGTCTGTCTGTCTCAGTCAGTTTGGCTGTCAATCTGTCTGTCTGTCTGTCTGTCTGTCTGTAGGTTTATCTCTGTCTGTCTGTCCGCAGTCTCCCAATCTGTCAGTCTGTGTCTGTGTTTGTCTGTCTGTTTGTCTGTGTTTGTCTGCATGTTGGTCAGTTTGTCTATATTTGTCAGTCTGTTCAACTGTTTATTTCTCTGTCTCTCTTTCAATCTGTCAGTCACTCTGTATATCTGTCTGTCACAATTGGTCTCTATCTGTCTGTATCACATCTGTCTGTCCATCTGCCGTTTCGTCCCTTCTCTGTCAATATCTATCTGCTCATGTGTCTATGTTTTTCCCTATCCATTTATCTGTCTGTGTTTAGAAGAGTTTAGAAAACCAATTATTTTCTCCACAGGGTTGAAACGGGTTTGACGGTCTTCGGCAGAAAATGAGAAACAGATAAAAAGTCATTATTGCTGCCGACATTTTCTATCGGATTGTCTGCAACCTCTTCTTAGTCAAGTCAAGCCAATTTTAGGGGTATGGTCGTTAATCACACTGACAGTCTGAATGGGATTCACAGGTACCACATTATACAAGCCCCCCTGCCCCCGAACCCGATGGCTTCTACAGGGCACGGAACTGCCCCAGAACAAACCCTGAGAAGGAACACAAGAGAGATCCGAACCATGATCCAGGGAGGGTTAGGAGGGCAATATGTCCCAAAATGGGCAGACATAACCTTTCGCCCTCCCCCTACCCCTGGTGACCCTTACCCTCATGGATGAAGATGACCTCCCCGTTGTTGATCTGGGCCTGGGTGAAGTTCATGATGCTCTGGTCGGGCGCCTCCTTCAGGGCCACCAGGCCGCTGGAGGGCATGGTGTCCAGCTGGTACACCAGCTCCTCCAGGGGGGTGTCGTTGTCCTCGGTGCTCAGCATGCTGGAGGTGATGTCAGACTCCTCCCCGGCCAGCACCTGGAGGGCAGAGAGGGGAGCAGAGTCTGGGTCAGGACAGAGCACCTCCACTGGGTGGGGAGGTCGGTCTGATATGCATATGGGGTCACGGATGCTGAGGTTGCTGACATATAAAGTAGATGGAATTTTGATGATGGAGTTTTGACCAAAAACTATATTTTGTTAAAGGTTTGAATTGTCTTGTAAAAGCCCAATAAAATGAAACAGGCTGTCTAATGATTCTATGAGTGGTAATATATAGGTAAGTAGATGTAAGTATGAAAGCCATAATTATATAAGTAGAGAACCACATAGTGTGGCATGATACGGGGGCTATTGCTAGACAATCACTTTCATTTTTTAAGGTTAGAAAATGATGGCGACAATCATTTTCTAACTTAAAAAATTAGAGTGAATGTCTAGCAATAGACACACTTGAGCGATATGATCGCAAAGACGTGTTCTTTGTTTGAAAGTCAAACATGAGACTGTGTTGTTTTATCTGTATCCCAATGTCCCAAATGTTGGACCAAAAGGTTTTTGAATAACCTCTTTAACCAAGATAGATAGATAGCTAGATCGATGAACGGACAGACAGACAGACAGACAGACAGACAGAGACAGAATTCATCAAAGTGAGAGAAAGGTAGAAGTGGAACAACTTGTGAAACAAACTAAACAAAAAGCAGAAAGACAAAACACCAGACCCCATCCTCCAACCATCCTTCTCTTCAAAGGAGCTCTCTTCAAAAGGTTAATTATTCCTTTGCGATCCTTCTAAGGTAGACGGTCCCCTTATCGGAGAAGGAGGGCAGGAGCTTCGGTGTGAATGACTGCGCACGCCAGGCCGGGAGAGATTTAATGGCATTCTAATGGCTGGTTGGTTGAAAGGGGCATTAATTGAAAGAAATGGGCCAGATCCACGAATAGATATTCTTAAATAGCGGCAGTCTTTTGGGAGGGGCCAGAGAGATCGGGATGGAGATTGGAACAGAAAGAGCTAGCTGAGGGAGCCCTCTGGTAAGGGGTGTGTATTGATCTCAGAACCTATTTGTTCCTCGCTCTCTTTCGCTCTCTCCCTCTGGCTTAACCTCCTCTCCCTCCCTCCTCTCGTTTTGTATTTTCTCTAAAGGGCAAGATACCTCAGGTAAAGGTTACGAGATGGAGGCTTGTTTCATGATAAATGCAAAAATATAAATAATGATAGCTCTGGAAATTCCTAGTGTTGTTGTCCATTTGTTGAACTGTGAAGTATTACATGTGTTACCGTTATTGTGAAATGATGCAAAACTCAACTATTGTGTGAGCTTTGATTACAGTGTGTTTTGGGGGGATTGTTAGATAAGTCGTTATTTGTTCCTGAAGGGAAACCTATTTTTTACATTTCGCATTCATCCAATGTGAAATGTTTTTTTCGATTCCATCGAGCAGTGGCCTAATTTATTTTGACAGCCCATCTCGGTTCCATCACAAGGAGAGACACTGTCATCAGTCAAAATAAGATGAAATAAATGAATTCAAAAACAAATATACTTTCTCACACACACACATACACACAAACAAGGACACACACACGAACGCACGCAAACACGCATGCACACATACACACACCAAACAAAATATACATGAATGCAACCACGCACACCCACACACACACAAGTACATAAGTACATAAACACACACTAAACCGCACAACCAAACATTGCCCATCACACTCTTTACCTCAGTGTAGAGTTATTTCTAAGTACTCATTTTGATAACGATAGGGAGGAGTGTGATTAATAGTGTACGTGGTTGACAGCAGGCTTAACAAATAGTAAAGGTACACAACCCCGCGTACTGGCTTTAATCCCCAGGTAGTGCCATTTGATCTTTTTCTTCTCAAAATAGGTTTGACGGAAGTAACCGTAGAGATATGGGAGAGGTTGAAATGTGTGTTTATTTCCAGAAGACCACTCTTTTCTTAGGTGGTAAGCTGCTTTAAAATGACTTTGAATTTATTTATTATGATAACACTATCCAAACATATTTCTGGGAAGTTGTAAGTTTGTAAACATTTTTTACATTTAATATTTCTTTACAACTTTTAAAACTCCGCTTTCATATCCAAAAAACACCAAGATTCTGACCAATGTGGTTAATTAGTAAAAAATATTGCGCCTCATTTCATCTCTGGTCTACTGCTAGGCAGAATCGGCCACCTTTCTATTTCTCTCCCTTCAGTTCAAATATGTATTCTAGTCTTCTTCAACCTCCATCAATAGATCTAGGCTGTGTTAACCGACCTATAAATAAACACAGTAGAATATAAAGAAACGTCTTCTCTGTGTAAGAGAGAGAGAGAGAGAGAGAGAGAGAGAGAGAGAGAGAGAGAGAGAGAGAGAGAGAGAGAGAGAGAGAGA
>JAOPJO010000154.1:3852194-3862791 GCA_027123675.1 Molva macrophthalma
CCCGCCCCCCCCGCCGCCCCCCCCCCCCCCCCCCCCCCCCCCCCGCCCGGGGTGCGGGTGTGTGTGTCACAACTTTAAAGTGGCAATGTGTATCATTTTAACATACTTTACATACATATCTGTACATATCTTTACGTACATATCTGTAGTCGATGCTGAGCAACAGGTATTTCAATAATGTTATCAATAAAATCACATCCTATAGCTGATATATTCTACAAATAAAAGATGCCACACTAACAACCCCTCCCCATCACGCCACACAGCCGGCCTAGCTTCGCTAGTTTGTTTCTCACAGTTGCACAGCAGGTAAGAACACTGTTATTGAGTTTTTTTCACTCTGAAAGGCTCCCGCCTACTAACTGGGAGTTACTAACTCACTCTTACCCATTGCGATTTTAACTGAGATCTTGCATGTATTTTAAAATGTCTTTATATAAATGCATTGTGCATAGAGTGGGACTAATGAGGGTTGTTGGGAGAATAAAGTGGGAAAGAAAGAAAGACAGAAAGACAGAAAGAAAGAAAGAATAAAGAAGGAGATTCTACAGTCTGTGTGGCATGCCGTTACGTTCCTACAGATGGAAGCGATTGGAAACTCGATCAAGAACCAAAACTAATTAACAATTGAACTCATTAATCAAACAGCGTTCTGGGCCAGATTAGGACAATTATCTTTCCCAAATATTCTTCCACTGGGTTTCACTCAATAATACTACTAATAATAAGCATAATAATATAGCGAATATGATCACATGTGCGTCTGTGATGTATCTAGGGCACGTGAGCGCCATAATGTTCATGCTTCTCTCGCTAACATCACGAGAATCCTCACACACTCTTAAACAAACAAAACCAGGCTAAAAATCATACTGCTGCATACTGCCCGACTCTCGCGCTACTGTACAAACTGTACTTTTGTTTCCAGGCCAGTGTACCCTCACGTAACCCTGACGAGCCTCAGTCACGCTTCATCACGCTTAAGCCACAGTTATCTGTGACCAATCTCAAAATTGATGTCCCAGCGTAGGCAGGGGAGTGGGGGGGGGGGGGTAGCCCATGCGCTATCACCAGACAAAACCCTGCATCTCGCTATTTATTTGAGAAGACCCACTGTTCTCAACATCAGTGAACACCAACCCTGAACAATTCCAAATTATGTTTTTGGTAATGTGGAAAAAAACCACATCCCTCTTTCATTTTAGAACAGCTACAGCTCTGGTTTAAGCGATACGCTTTAAACTGAAGTGTGTGCATTTCTGGACAATGTGGTGCTCATTGGGGGAATTATACTGGGGGGGCAGGGGGGCAGGGGGGGATAGCGGTCTTGATGTCTCGGGAAAAAATAAACAAAGACAAGGAAAACCCCGCCACTGGTATGGCAAAAGAGGGGGAGGAAGGAGAAGAGGAAGATGGAGGAGCGCACTTATTATAGCCATATCTGGAATGCTGCACATAAACGGTGTGAGTTCCTCTTCCCAGATCCAAGTGTAACCTTATTTATCCGAGTCAGGGTCATCCCCAAGGCCCCATAGAGTTGTATGGCAGACAGAGAGAGAGGAGAGAGGAGATTGTCTCTCTAACTGAGATTAGAGAGACAATGAAAGTAGACAGAGAAGAGAGAAGGGAGAGTACATAGAGGACATAGAGAGAGTAGACGGACAGAGTAGAGAGAACGAGCAGAGAAAGTCGAGAAAGAGTAGAGAGAGACAGTAGAGAGAGATACAGAGATGGAGTGAGAGAGTGAGAGAGTGTAGAGAGAGTAGACAGAGTACAGAAAGAAAGAGAGAGAAAGAGAGAGAGAGAGAGACAGAAAGAAATAGAGACAGAGATACATAGAGACAGAGAGAAGGTCTGGCAGTACTAAGTGTGGGGAGAGGGGCCTCTTATTATGGGAGCACATTGGGCCCAGTTTGGCTTCCGGGGGCTCCAGGGTCCTGTCAGTTTTTCCACAATCCAGCAGCGAACAGAACAAAGAAGAGCAGCGCTACATGCAGGAGCTATACGACGCATGACTAACCAGCTCTCTTTAAAACATTACAAATATATGTCTTTCCACTAGTAATTATGCCCCATATATATATACTGGCCACCCCAAAACCACATGGTGGAAGACAAGATCATCGTGTGGCAATCCTAGGATTCCCTCTCTCTGTCTCTCTCTCTCTACTCTTTCTCTCTTTCACTCTCTCTCTCTCTCTCTCTACTCTCTCTCTCTTTCACCCTCTCTTTCACCCTCTCTCTCTCTCTCTCTCTCTCTCTCGCTCTGTCTGGTACTACACGTACACACCATGGGAGAGACAGTAGAGGGGAAAAAATGTAACATCAAGCTAAGAGAATTTTGCGGTGATGACCACTCTCCTGAAGAGACTTTGTGATCAAAGAAGGTAAGAAGGCGTTCTGGTGAAATTAGAAAGCAGGAAAGGGTAGTTATAGTGTATTTATGATGCCGTATGTAGTCATGGCACACTGTGTAGTTAGTGGGCTAACAGGGAAGTGTTGAGTCACATCCTAGGAGAAAATGTTGAGTTTTAGACTTTTGTCGAGTTTTTCGCTTGTTCATGAATAGCCAAAACCACAAACCAATACCGGAAAGAAACGCTGAATCTTTAGATTGTATTTAAGTTGCTCTGATATATGTTTTGTTAAAGTTGCATTGGTTACTAAATGTGTAATGCTGTGTGAGACTGCAGATCCCACCACTATTTCACTTCCTCAGTTCCTCAGGCAAGCATGCATGTTCTTCCTGTCTGTCTGTGCCTCCCTTCCTCCCATCTTTCTTTTCTCCTCCCTTTCCCTCCTCCCCCTCACTCACCTCCTTCATCCCTCCTTCACCTCCTCTCCTTATCCCAGGTGAAGAAGGTGAGCACCTCCTTCCCCTCCATCCTCACCTTCACCTTGTCCCTCCCCTCACATCCTCCCCTCCCTCACCTCCCCTCCTCATCTCCTCCCAGGTGAAATAGTTAAGCTCCTCACTCTCCCCTCCCCTGCTCACCTCCTCCCAGGTGAAATAGTTAAGCTCCTCACTCTCCCCTCCCCTCCTCATCTCCTCCCAGGTGATGTAGTTAAGCTCCTCCCTCACTCCTCACCTCCTCCCAGGTGAAGTAGGTGAGCTCCTCCTTCTCCCCTCCCCTCCTCACCTCCTCCCAGGTGAAGTAGTTAAGTTCCTCCCTCTCCCCTCCCCTCCCCTGCTCACCTCCTCCCTCTCCCCTCCCCTGCTCACCTCCTCCCAGGTGAAGTAGGTGAGGTCCTGCAAGCTGCCTTCCTGGTAGCGGAGGTCGCCGTGCCGCGGCGGCTCCTCAACCACAAAGTCGACGTTGGCGTTGTCGTAGAAGGAGTGGGAAATGTTGAGGATCTCCGTGGTGATGGACACGCCCAGGCCCTCCTTCACCGTGAAGTTGTGTCCATGGAGGGGGATGAGGCGTGGCACGATGTTCACCGTCACCTCCAGGTTCTCCACGGTGGTGAAGCCGTTGCTCACATCCGCTCGGAAGACGTCACTGCCCTGGAAGGCCCGGACCGGATGTTGGGAGAACTGTTAGCGATAGCAGAGAGCCTAATGCATGCACCACATACTGGACGTTTCACACTGCTTTAATCATGCAAATCTACCTGTACTGGAATTGACATGCATTCACCCTCATTTCTCATCTGGGTTTAATAGAAGGATAGGCAGGATAGTGGGTTGGTGGATGTTCGATTCCCAGCAAAATGGTACTGGTTGATGTACGCAACATAACCTTCAGCAAGAAGCTGCCTAACCACTATCTGCTCATTAATGACAGGACAAGAATTCCCTGTAAGTCACTTAGATACAAATGTGTCTGCTAAATGATTAAATAGTATCAGTGTTTGTGTTTTGCTACTCCTTTGTGACAGGGAGGCATGTGGAGTGGGAAAACGGAGAAGCTGGGATGATTGAAGGACCTGCTGAGAGGCGGACACGTAGAGGACTCGGCCCTGGTCGATGTCGTCCTGGGTGAACGAGTGGATGTAGTCGAGCACCGGGGCGTCGCCCCTGTCTGAGTTATTCACCAACATGACCACGTGACCCAGGCGGGGGTTCTCCTTAATGGTGAACACCATCTCTGATGGTAGGATGTCTGGTTGCTCAACCTGAAAGATGCACAAGCGAAGGTTTTACACGATGGGCATTCATGTAGCTCAGAAGGGTTCATGTTTTAGGTTGGTGCAGAGGAAGTAAGAGGAATTGGGCACAATGGTCTAATAGTAAGGGAGTTTGCGTCCTAGCCAAAACAATTCTGGGTTCGTATCAGAATGTACATGGTCCTAGAGCATATGGCGTAATGGGTACCTCCTCATAAATTACCTGGCTCTCAGATAAATGTGCTGTTGCTTTGGATAAAAGGGTATAGTGCTAAATGACTATATACTAAAATGGGGGTATACTGGAAGTCTACACAAGTTTTCCACATTGTCTTCCTAACAGTTGGTTGAATGTTTTCTTTCTCATTATCATCAGACTTTATAAACACATTAAGCTCAGATAATTTACTTTAAAGATGGAGTGCCAGCAGACTGTATCTTATAAATTACAGGGGGCTCCAGAAGCGCCCTGAGGGTATACTTTGTGCTTAGTTTTCAACAATTAACTGTAATTGAGTACATAAACAACATTAAAAGCAGCAATTGTGCAGTATTACATGCATGTGATGGTCGCATGTGGTTGCATTGGGAATCTGATAGAGTTGCAAAACAAATATTGTACAATCTCATGAGACAGTTTTTGAGTCATGTGAAAGTTCCACAAACAGAGCAGAAAAGAACAGAAGTTAGAAATAACATAACATTGTATTCAGTCAGCCAGTAATGACTACCAGAGTTTATAAATAGGGCCTTGTTAAACAAAAGCATATGTACATCATACAGTGTAGGTAGGTTCATTAAAGTAGTAATTATGATAGACAGTTTATTATATAGTTTAAAGCATAATTATAGAGCAAACAAACAGTACCTTGAGATGGTCCTGGTCGACCACGGTGTGTTCCCCCTCATACGCGATGAGGACCTCGTTGGTGACCACAACCGGTTCAGAGAGGTACCCTTGTTTGAATATTTTAATCCTGAATGTGCCCTCTTGTGAATATCCCTTGCTTCGAACAGTGAACCCAAAGGAGTCCTTGGACCTCAAGCTCTCGTAGTTGTGCTCATACGACACGACTCCCTTCCTCAGGTCCTCCTGGGTGAACCTCAACGCCTCGATGCCGCTCACGATGATCCTGCCGTCGCCAGGCGGGGACGTCACCTCAAAGGCGATCTCGCCATCATCTCGGACGTCCAGGTTGGAGTCTGCGCTCAGCAGCACCGTGTCGATGGTCTTGGTGCTGCCGTGGTCCATCACCACCATGGTGTTGTTCTCCACACGCAGGTAGGGCAAGCCGGCTTGCAGCTCCATCCGCGTGGTCGTCTGGTGGAGCCCGTCGGACACCTGCAGCTGGAAGTGATCACGGTCGGCTCCGTGGTGCACGAAGAGAATGTGCTTGTCTCTCAGGTCGGCTTGAGTGAAGCGGAAGAGGGGCTGGGAGGGGTTGGATGCTGAGACTAGCTGCCCTGACAGGATTCCCTCATGAGCGTAGACAATCTGGGTGTCATTGAAGTTGGCGTCGTCGTCCCTAAACTGAAGGACGTCTGTGGTCAGCAAGCGCTGACCGTTCCTGACCACGTTGAAGGTCTTCTCCACGACCCGCACAGGCACATGCTGGTTCTTTGATTGAACGGTTATCCTGAAAACGCCAGTCACGGACGACTGAGCGTCCATCTGTTCGTTGGCCTCATCGCTCGCTGTGAAATGGAACTCATCACTGTCTGTCTTGGAGCCGTCGTGCTTGTAAATGAGTCGATCCAGCTCAAGGTCCTCGTTGCTGAAGACTCTTATTCCCCCATCAAATCTAGGCTGCCCGGGCGGGGACTCCCTGATAAGTCTTCCATGCTTTGGGTCTTGTGTGACCCGGTACACAAAATCGATGGAGCTTGGCGACTGAACCCAGAGGTATTTCTTGCTTAGAATGTCCTCGCCGCCCTGGAACACAGCCAAATTCTCATTGGTGAGATGAGGGGCAGTTAAATCAGCGCTTTGGTCGGCAAGGATGGTAATCGGCATGGTGTAGATGGGAGACTGCTGGTCTCCGACGGACACTCTGAACAGGAACTGATCCATGCTCTCCACAGCACTGCGGACCCTGTGCATGTAACTGAGGTCGTCGTTCTGGATATCCTGCTCTGTGAAGGTGTCGCCTTCAGAGAGCTCGCTGCCCCTGAACCGAAGACTGCCCAGTGTTGGTGGCTTCAGGAGAACATATTTGACCATTTGTGGGTTAGCCATGTGCCCATTGACCATTGCCTGAAGATTTGAAGAAGAGATCAACCACTCCTTTTCTGCTTCAACCCCCACTGGGTCTAGGTGAGAAATCTTTACTGGAGAGGGAAGGATCTTGACGACAAGAGTGTTGTTCCACTTGGACACCTGCCCCAGGTGGATGTCAAACTGAATATGGTCGATAACATTGTTTTCCTGGTCACTTGAGTCTGTGCTAACATATCGAACAATGCCCTGATCCAAATCGGATTGATAGAAAGAGGTGATCTGTTTGGGCATGCCGTTACTTGTAATGATGATCAGTTCCCCATACCGCAAAGGTTGTGTGACATTATAAACAACATCTCCATCACGAGGATGAACAATGACAGTCAGCTGTTGAAGACCTATGGTAGCGTTGCTACCCTGAGACAATACAATGCCAGTATTGGTAACTACGGTTATATGTGGTTTTGTCACAGACAACTTAAACGTTGTGGATTGACTGACTGAATGGCCATCGGATACGTCGAGGGTAATATCCTCCACATTGCCCCCTTTGTGAACAAAATAGATGAGGCCGTCTTTCAGCTGCCTGCATGTAAACTCTGAAATGGGTCTACCTGGCTGTTGGTCATTTTCAAGGTAAATGTTCCTTGAAGGTGCTGAGGTTACTGTTATCTTCAATTCATCGCAACGCGTGTCAGTGTCCACTATTTGAATGAGATTGGAACTCAGGCGTGTTCTACCATTCTCTGTTACCAGAATGTCTCCACCGCCAAGTTGTGGGATGGCATTGACAGGAATAACCTCCACCGGAAGTGTGTACTCGCGTGGCATTTTCAGACACTCTGGTAGGTATCCGTTACTGTAGGCAGCCACCTCTAACTGTATTTGATCCCCATACTTTTCGTTCCCGTCATGAAGGTACTTAATTTTTTTGTTGACAACGTCAAGCAGGGTAAACTTTTTTGTGTGTTTAGTATTGGGATTCAAATCCATAAGTCCATACCAGGGATCGCTCTTGAGGGTGAAGATGATCTGAGACTGGCGCATTCCTACCATATTTAAATCGAATGTAGGGCTCAAGTTGTTTATATCCAGGAAAGCTTCGCCGCCCTCGGGCACCAGCAGCGGGGTGACATCAAGGAGTTTGGTGATATTTCGGAAAGCCTCTGGCATTTCCTCAGTTGGATAGCAGTGGCGTTCGTTTGGGTCTACGTCGTCATATCGAATCCGAACAGGGGCTGCGGTGGTGGTTGCCTCTGCGTCATAGTAGCTTGAGTAGTCATAGTCCTCTCCATCACATTTCACTTGGACATCCTTAGTCACCAAAGCATCCTGCAAACTCCTGTCCTTCTGGTTCACTTTGATTTCTCCGAAGCAGCCAATGAAAGACTCCGATGTGATCTCGCCTTCCATGCGATCCAAGATGCCACTATCATGGAACACATCTTTCATCTTCCTTTGGATCCCACCCAAGTATAGATTTCCTACTAAGTCCAAACTTTGTGAGCTATCCAGTGGGAGGGAGCTGGCCTGGCTATCAACATTAATCACGAGTGAAGTCTTGTCCACCTGGAGCCTCACTCTGTGCCACTGGTCATCATCCAGCTTGACCTGGGTGTTGTCCAGAACCTGCATGCCTTTACCAAGGTCAACCACTCCTTTGAGGAAACCCCCTACCACACCTATAGCGATGAAATCAGATTCACGGCCAGGATGGAAAGCGAGCACTGCGTCCTCAATCGTGGTTTTCATCAGGAACTCCAAGGAACGGCCCGCCCCGCTCGCTCCGCTCCAGGTGGGTAAAGATACAAATGAATCAGGGCTGACGAAGCTGGTGGCCTCGCCGTCGCCGGCCTCAAACTCACCACTGCAGGACTCTTTGGTATCGTGGCAGTCTTTCAGCTCTGGTTTGAGGATGTCAAACCCGTGGGACTCGAACCTGACGTAGGACAGGCAGCCTCGGAATGGCGAGATGGCGTTGCTAAGGAACGGGGCGTCCAGATCTCCTGTTCCTCCCAGCCACACGCCAAGGTCGATGTTGAGCTTCTCTTCGTCTGTGCCCGTCACAGGGAGGAACGTGGGGAAGATCTCATCGATTGTCATGGTGAGTTTGGAGTCCTGAAGGGTGACAGACACATGGTGCTCCAGAAGGTTGTTCAGTTGCACTCCAAGAGAAGAGGACAGCGTTACCTCTCCTGCGCCCATGTTCATGCGCACCTGTGAAGAGACAAAGTTGGATTACAATTTAAAATACAATATAACGTATTATTTTGTTGGTTCATTTGTTGTAGATTATGTGATGGATGAAATAGATGGCATCTATACTTATTGGATGCATAGTATATTCATAGAAATTTGATTACATTATCTAGACTTTACAATGTAAACCACAAATATTAACAATAAAAAACGATTGTTTGCTTTGTATAGGTTAGGATTCAGTGTCCAAATGACCTTATCATTGATGAAATTTAACAACAGATTCCCTAACTGCTCCACTGACCATGAAGGTTAGGTAAATGTGTTTACTCAGAGTTTAACTATTACATCCAAACCATAAAATGTGATTATGACAATCATTCATAGAAACTTTTGAATAAAAACCAAAATAAAGAATTCTTAAAATGTCTTCATTTTTCAGCATGGTTTGCCTGGGAACCGAACCATGAACCCTTTTAGCACCATGCTCTGCCAGTTGACCTGAACAGGAAATTGTTCCAAGACTTTTTTTTAACTACCATCTTCTCTTGTTTGAAAAAGCTGTGTCAAGGTCAGCCTCCTAACCTTACACTGTCCACATGTCTCACCTGTAGTTTCCCATTCTGGAGCTCCACGAACAGGTAGTCCTCCATCCCGGCAGCCAATAGGAGCAGGCCACTGCGGCGGCTGGTCTTAAACTGCAGGGACAGCTGGAAGGTGGAGACATCATGGACGGCTTGTATTTTGCAGTAGCTGTCCCCGAAGTAGGACACTGTGGAGCAGAGATTGAAGAGTGTGAACAACGATAACAGTAACGATATGTGAGTGCTGAAAAGCGTAAAAAAATGTTTTAACCACATCCCGACTACTTAATTATGTAAAAGCATTGTTGATAATTAAAATGCATAAAGAGGGCAAACAACAGATATTTTACGAATTGAACAAAGTTTTAGAAGAATTAACAGATCTTAGGGTGCACATAGGGAACCACCAATTCGTTTTTCCTGTTAAAAAAATGTCCTGTCACAAAACGCTGGAGCTTGTTTTATGAGTCCAGCAACAAATGGGAAGGCTGTGATGTATGCAAATAATCTCACACTTCATTGGGATCATAAAGCCTTTGATGACACAGGGATTCATGATTGGATCCTCAGACCTTGTTTGTTGTTATCCGTCTTCGCCTGCATTGCAGCATTGCATGCGAGAAAGGAAACTTAATTCCGGATCGACTATGGTGGCGTTATCAAGCCCCAGCCAGCTGTGACCGGCCTGAGCGTGGCTTTCCTGACCTCAAAGGGATTCTCTCAGTAAGACATCACTCATTAGCCCCTGAGAGCTCCGCTTGGCACAATGATGCCACAGAGCTGCAGGATTTCCCAGGCTCGAGTTGTCTCCACTCCAATGATATGCAAATGTCGCCACCTGCCTCGAAAACCCATGCCCTCGGGAGGCCCCTCGACAAAATGCGAGCCATGGAGGAAGTGAAATGATTTCCCCACGGTTATGCTCAGAAATGCAACTGGACCGGCTCCAGATCAGTGTTTCCGATGACTGGGTTTTCCGGAGCCACAGCCAAGTCGAAGTGGGGAAAAAAATTACGGGGGTGGGGCTTTTCCGCAATAGACACTAGCATGCTTTGGCAGAGGGGTGTAAGGTCAAGAGATAGATATTTTGTTGGAAGACATTGAAGGCCCTCCGAGGAACATTATGCGGGACATGGGGAATAAGGGGTGGATATTGCTGTGTCAGAGGAACCTCGGCATTCCAATAAGGCCGTGTGGGACAAAGGGTCTCACTTAAAAGTAAATATAGCAATGCATCGTGCAGCTTGCTAGTAGATTCGGCGCAATGCCAGCAGACCAAATGTCATTGAATAATACCGTAGTCATGTCTGTTTTTTCATACAAATAACGTCACCAAACAAAGTAAACATCCACATGCTTTAACTATAAAAGGATTAACTATTTTTACAATACTCAGCACTCAGAACTTGGGTGTATGGTGTGTGTGTGTGTGTGTGTGTGTGTGTGTGTGTGTGTGTGTGTGTGTGTGTGTGTGTGTGTGTGTGTGTGT
>JAOPJO010000154.1:3875191-3886705 GCA_027123675.1 Molva macrophthalma
GTGTGTGTGTGTGTGTGTGTGTGTGTGTGTGTGTGTGTGTGTGTGTGTGTGTGTGTGTGTGTGTGTGTGTTGTGTTGTGTTAATAGAATAGAAAGGAGGAGCGACAGAAAGAGTGAGATAAAGAAATACGCCTATAAAGAGACAAGTGTGACTATCTACTGGAAATGCGATTTTGTTTATCGTAAAAATACAAAAATGTAGCTTTATAAACTGAACTGAAATGAAAGCGAGAGGCCTGGCGGACGATATGTATAAACGAGGAAATGGACATCTGTCACAACAAGGTAATAGCATTAACTTGTCTGTATTTCACCAAAAAAAATAACAATGTTAAAAGGCGAGGTAACTTGTGGTGCCGTTCCGTTTACTCACTACCTCAAACCTCGGAGGACCAGCATCTGCGAAAGCCTGCAAACTACTTTTGCCTTTGTTTACACCCCACCGCAGCCAAATGACCATTCGTCCACAACAGAGGAACCAATCTTTAGTAACAGGTGAACTATTCGGCATGCAGAACAACAGCCTGAATAACGTACGATCGGGGCTTCACTGACTCGTATGATTTCGTCGCGTTGTCTTCGGTTGCTACATTTTGTAAACAAATTCCGACTTACATTTCTGCCGCGGTACTGGTTAAAGGCTCCGTCAAACGAATGTGTAGTAATCCAGAAAACAATCGCAGAGAAAGCCCACTCATTCCTTTCGAATGGTCCAAAACGTTTCCTGGACGGAAAGGGGAGAGTGGTGGCGGCCGAGTTAACAACAGTGTAATTAAAGCTACATGTAGGCTACAGTAAACACAACGTGGGGACGGAGGGGTGCGCGAGCTCCAGAGGTAGAATGAGTTCTGATCATTGAGGAGAAAAAAACACTTGGCTCTTTATTCCTGCTAATTAGTTTCCTTCAAAAAATGGCTGAGATTACCCTACTGCGCATGTGCGTAATTGCGCAGACACTGCTAATTAGCCCGTTTCGATCAATAGGATTCCGCGACAGAGAAAGAGGGAGGGGAATAAACGACGGACGAGACAGAATGGAGAGAAGACGATACTAAAATATTCGAAAGTATGCAAAATAAACTGAAACGATTATTATTGTTTGCAAACATATGTGTTTTAGGTTAGAACGAGAATGTAGCATTTAAATTCTGTTTTTACGTATTTTCTTTAGCACACTAAAGCCATTTCTGTGTTTTTATGCAAAACTGTTGAGTGATTTATTTTAAAATCATAGTTTTTTTAACCGTATTCAAATTAAGGAAGTATAAACGTATATGTATATTTAGCTTATATATATATATATTCACAGATAGATAATGTTAGAAGTGGCACGCACTTAAACAGATACAATTTATATATTTATTTAATATTACACTTAACAGCCTCTCCCTGGCTTATTCTAAACATAAGACATAAAACGTTTTTTTAAAACAAAGTAATACATTCATGTGCCCTTTACTATTTTTATTATCACAGAAGACATGTCCGAGAATGGTCCAATTTTATTTTTCTCCACCCGTCCCCTCCTTGCGACTCAGACTATTGTTATGATAATTCTATTGTGGGTTTCATGCTAGATGTGCAATCTGTCGATCTCTATGCCCATATTTTAGATGCATAAAACTGCACCTAGTTTTGTAAGATTAAATTCCTGCCCTTTATTTTAGGCTTTGATTGACCAAAGCCGCCATCGGCCTCAGTGACCTTCTTTTGTTTTGCTTCACCTTTGGTTTTGCATGACACTGGTTTAAATGGTTTTTCTTTCATTTTCCAGTTGGGGTGTTTTTTCACTCCATAAAACGTAACTGTTTACCCGTTGATCAATTATTTAGCCCTACCATTTATTGACAAAAGTAGTAACAATGACATTTTTTAACCCCTCAACAGCCTATAGGCCTACATTAAAAATATTTTACGACACAACAATCTGACATAATTGACTGCATTATTATGCATGTATCTACATTACAGCATATTCAGAAGGTATATTTTAATTTGTTGATTTTGTCCATTGGTAGGCCTTACATATTTTATGTTTACGGAGCCCGAAAGGACATGATATCTTTATGTTAAACAGTGTATGTTGCAGTGTGTGCTTGTGTGTGTGTGTATGTGTGTGTGTGTGTGTGTGTGTGTGTGTGTGTGTGTGTGTGTGTGTGTGTGCGTGCGTGCGTCTGCATGTGTAGATGATTTGCTGCTGTACTGTATTTAGGACGGTGTAATGCCTGCAGATGTCTCACTGAGGTGTTGTGCATAAACCTCATAGCCGGATAAACATTGTTTACATAAAAGAGAGACCGGCGCTGCAAGGCTTCATGGAGATTTATGAGTGTGTTGGCTCACCTCGCCACCGTCTCTGTGTATTTTCATTTTTTATATCACTCCCTCTCCTCTTTGGGCTGAGGATATTGACAGAGCTGTCATATGGTGATGAATACAGAGCCTGCTGAGCCACAACGTTACAGTATACAGAGTCAACAGCAGAGAGAGAGAGGCAGGGAGGGATAGAGGTAAGGAAACAGATAGGTAGGGAAAGATAAAGGTAGAAAGAGAGACAGATAGGGAAAGATAGAGGTGGTAAGAGAGACAGGTAGGGAAGGATAGAGGTGGTAAGAGAGACAGGTAGGGAAAGATAGAGGTATGGAGCCAGGATTGGAGAGATAGAGGTAGGGGGTAAGAGGGAGGGAGAGAGAGCCAGCTAAGGAGAGAGAGCGCGAGAGAGAGAGAGAGCGAGAGAGAGAGAGGTATAAAGATAAGGTTAAGGAGAGAGAGAGTTAGGGGGAAGGGCAAGGAGACAGAGAGAGACAGGGTGAGGTTGACAGAGGAACAGATTATGAACAGATGCAGGATACCTACTGTGCAATAGGGGATTTGTGAAGGGAGTCTTTTTATTCACCGCTCAAGGCAAACAATATCTCCACGGAGATGGAGTCAGTGGCTCCACCGAACACTCCATAACAAAGCTCTCAGCTAAGAATCAATGCTGCACCGCAGGATTCCCAGGCAGCCCGGAGAGGTGCACAGTGCTAGGAAAAAGTTTGGTGAAACACTGAAAAAGCATGAAAGAATCTAGCAAAAACAAAAGGAATTTTGTGTCAAGTTCCCGTTCGTGCATTTCACCATGTCATTATTTCTACATGTTCATAACAATAATGGTTTGTTATTTTATTTTTGTTGCATGAAGCAATCGAGTGCTCTAAAAATGAAAACAGCTGATACCACCTTCTGTGTGTCGGCCTAACGCTGACAGCATGCTATTAGTGGGTGGAGGAACAGGCGTAGACTGGCTGTCAGTCAGTCTCACTGGTCCCCAAAGACTCTGCTGCTGGGCTACGGTGTGCTGTGTGTTTAAACCCGTCTGGGCTTAAAGACCAACATTAGTTTGCTCAGCAGCTCCATAAACACGTGACATAGAAGTTTATATTTCCCGGGAAAACTTTGAAAGCACTACGGTGCTTTGCTTTGCATTCTTTTTAATCTTCTATTGTCACACTTTACAGTCATGATTTCCATTCTCTAGGCCAAAATATGGCAAAGTCAACAAAGAAGTAGGGCCATATTTTTTATAAGACATAAATATATAAAACACCTCTTAAAGATGAATAAGTAGCTAAGGTGTAAGGATCTTAAATCATCAAGGATGTCCTTCATTTTTACCAGAGACAAGATGACACCAAATAGCTCAACAGCTTAAGGTTTGATGTGTGCTGTAGTCTTGATTCATGTGGTTCCACTGCCAGAGTAAAATATTGACTAGACAGGAGGCTTGTAACACTCTCTTCCATTCTGTACATGTGGCCGTCCCAAGTATTTAGGGGCTGGCTATTCTAAAGGCTGTCCAACTCTCCCTCTGTAACCTACTGCTTCGTGTTCCTTCTTCGCTGCACTTAGGCCCATTTAGCAAGGTCAATCCATGTCATTTGATTGGTAATTACAGCAAAACCCCTGACCTTTTGACCTCTCTATTCACAAAAAAAGCCAACCATCATTCTTCTTTCATTCTGTTCTTCCGGCTCAATCGAGAAAAGCAAAGCCAGACATGTGTTCCAATGAACCTACAGACGTTCTCGCTCTCCTCCAAAGAACGTTCTTGTTCTCCCCCCATTAAACTGAACATGATACGACCGTTTTGCCGTTCATCTGCGGACCGAGCAGGGTTTAAAGTCGTACCAGACCAGAGAGGCCTTGTCATGCACTAAAACACAGGCCGAATCCCTCCCCAGATGTGTTCGCTGATGCTTCCCTTCTTAGAGTAAGCAAGCAAGACCCAGTCTGGCAGAACTGTCAATAAGGAGCGGGAATAAAGTAAAGCAAGCAGGTCTGTTCGGTACGCAGATGACATCTGCCAACAGGTTAGGTGAGTTGATCTGCGTAGGACGGCTCGGGTTCCTCAGCAGGGATATCATAATTGTAAATCTGAGGATTAGCCATCACAGTGTTTCCCAGATCCGAGTGATCTGTCTAGATGGCAACGCGCCTCCTGAAAAATTTCTCCGTTTACCCTTTTTGAGATAAGTTTCAAATCCGTCACACAAAGATTTTAAATGTGCCTCCCCCTTGCCCTCCCTCCTTATCTCCTTTCCCTTTGACTTCTTTTCTTATAAGACATATATCTTCTGAAAGTAGACGTTTGTTATCTGAAATAGGTTTTATTTACTCTGCATCATCACGCTAAGGCGATCCCACTTTTTCTTGTTTGTAGCGTATTCGGTTTTTGCATTAGAAGAACAGCTGCATGTCAACATTCTTCTATGCTATCATATCAAATTATCTTAGATCATATCCACATCAGTTGTTGATGTTGGCTTTGTTTGAAATAAAAATAGCATCAACATATGAAGGATCAGTATAGCACACCACACCAAGAATAAAACTACATTGGCAGACATTTTGTCTCTGGCTGTCTCCATCCACCCACCTACCCAGTTACCAACCTTCTTTCTGACATGATTGGCTACAACACAACCTTAAGATAATTAGTCAGTCCAATCAGAGACCAGAGTCTCAGGTTTTTGGCGTTGCTAAGTGTTCAATGTGTTTTTTGCTCCTCACAATCCTGTCTATCAAAGGATACATGTTAAAAGGCAACCCATTCACAAGCATTTTTCCTGTGGTTAAAAAAAAAATTACATTTAATGGTGTATTGTGGTTCTCAAGGTCAAAAGAGACATGTTTGTGTTCTGCTGCTAGGTGTATATATAATTTAATAATAATAAATTCTCTACGTGGGATCATACCATTGAAAAAAGGTCTCCAAGATTCTCTATCCCCGAGGGCATGAGAGATGGAAAGATTAGTTGCTATCAAAATTTCAAATGTTCTTCCTTGAATTCCAGGTGTCGTAGCCTGTTCCATCACTAACATGAACAATTTACTCTATAAACTATATTCAAGTAATTTTGTTGACAGATACTTTTGGAAACCTTTGACAAACCTATACAAACAAAACAAAAATTCACTCAAAACTCTGTCCCCGGGAGACAGAGAATAACGGAAAACGTCAGGAAAAGCCAGCAACCACCCTGAGCCCGGGGAAAAAACTGGCGGCACGTCAGGCGTCATGGTTATTTTTGACATCAGTGGTACCCACACTGGTTTACAAGAAGGTATGATTTAGCAAGCTCCTGCTGTTCCAAATCTGCTTGTAGAGAACCACAACGTTGGTCTGATGGCCCACCTATGTGGATGTTTTACTGGTGATTTCAACAAACACAAGACTCGAAATTATTATATTTCACTGAAAGGCTAAGAGACTTTTAGCTCATGGAGTTTGGAGACTCAAATATACAAAGCAGATCATGTGATGTTATGTCATAGTAGGCCTATCGTTTTAGATAGGTTGTAAAGAAAGGAAGTAGAATTCGTGTTTTGCTTGCGTTGCGTCCACGTTAATATGGATAAGTAATAGGATTTACATACACACAGACCAAGGCTGCTCAAGTCTTCCAACTGAAAGACTAATTGCATAATAACAGCCAATTAGTCACTGTAGGAGTAGGGACAGTTGTTTTGTCCGGGCGCTTGACTAAATTCTGGGTTATTAGAATGCGAGCTGGGTGGCCTAGATGAGATCTAATTGGTCGCAGGATGTTTTGAAGGATGAAACCAAAACTCTCAGTTTTTCCGACGCGGTTCCCCGCGCAGAGGCGGTGAACCTCTCCATTATGCAAATTAAATCCCACGCCTACAAGAAGGTGTGGTGCACTTGTCTGAGGAATACGTGCTTAAGCAATCTCGAGATAAATACAAAGAAAGAACAGGCACGCTTATTTTAGTCTATGAACGGACGAGAAACTAACACAGCTGTGAACGTTAGTATATTGACCAAAAATACTTTTTACAGTTTTTGTCTGAATTGCTTTTTATTAGCATTTCTAGACGATCCTCCAGCAATTGAAGGTTATAGTGATTTCAAGGTCTCTATCTCTCACCTTCAGTTCAAGCACACGTTATTTATGGTAGCATATCTTCACTGTCTTTAAAAAGGAGCGCTACTCAAATGTTAAGCTAGGTTGTCTGCTTACATTTCTTTCTGCTGTGAACTGTGTTTGGACTTCAATACTGCTTTCTCAGAGAAAACTATCAGGCTGAAAAAATGTAACACATGCTGTGTGTGTGTGCATACATATCTGTGTGTGTGTGTGTGGGTACATACAACTCTGTATGTGTGTGTGTGTGTGTGTGTGTGTGTGGTGTGGAATTTGTTTTCTACCTCTTTTTTTTTATTGTGCATCTCCTCTCCAGAACCTGACCATGCTCGTCTTTGAGGTGGTTTTGGATCGGCGCAAGATGACTTCTCTTTTTAAAACATTTATTAGATCATCCGGCTCCAAGAGGGAGGTTCCACCTAATCCAGGCGCTCGAGGGAACTAGCTCCCCCTCAAAACCCCCAAAAGAGGGCGAAAAACCAAACAAACTGCACATGAAGTATGTTTTTTTTTTTTCAAACGCACTACTGTAAAAGGAGCCTTTGTGTGCGCAATAATCCATCCTAACCGACACACGACGGGCGGGAAAGCACTGAGTGGAAAGAACGACGTAAGGAAGGAGTGCGCCATGTACCCAGCGAGGACGAGGGAGCTTTCAACTCAGCGTTCAAATATCTACTTTTTTTGTTGGGAAATTCTCCTTCTTTGGGATTTCTGGCCACTGTGGAAGGGCCACAGAAGCTCTTGGCCCGGAGTCTGGGGCGTTGTCTAGTTTCCTAGGCCATCGCTCTCACTACAATAACAAACGTCCGCCGGAATAATAATGACACATTTTTATTTTTAACTGCCTTGCTCATTCAGTGAGGTAGCTGCCAAATGGCGCCGTCCTGTTCAATAAGATGCATCTGGTCATAAAATGTCTAAGTGGCAGGTTTAGGTTTTGAGCCTCAAAGTGTCTAGTGTCAACAAGTGAACACACATTTCATTCCACTAACCGAATCAAACGAATCGAACACGAGCGATTTGGCACAAATGTTGAGCCATAAACTAATAAACTAAATATCAACACGCACATAGGTCCAAATGGTATAGCTGACTATTTTTGGTTCTCTGTTTAATCCTGAGCATAAATTACATGTCTGTGTATGAACAATCATTGTAAATCTCAGCCGTCGTTCAATGATGATCATCCTCGTAAGTCAACAGTCGACTCCCGTGTTCCGGAGCCAAAATGGCAACATCTGCACTCTGTTCAGAAAGCCATATGAAACTGCCTTTTATATTAAAAAAAAACAAAGCATAGAAAGCATAGAGAGAGCAACTCATTGGAAGTCATAACGCGCAATATGAGAGAGGGCCGTGAACCATTGCTGGGCCCGTCACAGCTGGTTAAGGCCCTCTAGGTCAACGAACCGGAACCTTGCTGTCCGAAAATGAAGCGAGTTGCTTCATTACACTAATGAACACTATTCTGAGGCGGATAAAGGCTGTCCATGAAGCTCATGGACAGTATTTCCAGCTTTCAGGCTATATCTCAGCAGAGACCCTGTCTGTTAAGCAACTGGAGTAGAAAGCACTGAGTGCTTTCTATGAATGTTAATTCACAACGTGGTTGTGCGGTAATGATATCTAATGGTATGGTATGCAGGAAGTACGTTTTTACATAGGAATGCCAAGATGTTTGGATTTTTAGGCTAGGCGTCTTTCTCTCTCAAACCATTACAGTAAACTCAGTGAATTCTAGAAAATGTTGTGGGGCATTGCCTTTTATGTATTATTGCTGGGTTGGTTCCCAAATAGACAAGGGAGGGAAGGCAAGGGACCCTATTATGAATATTTTTGTGTTGGTAGCATGGCATTAATTTGTGTAATTGGCTGCGCTCTCTGTGGTGTATGCTAAAAAATATGACTTCAATATTCATGTGACCTTTTTCTAATTGTGATAATTTTCTCAGTACATAGAATTCAACTATTTCTTTATTTTCCCCCCATCAGCCTCAAGATCTCTGGAGGGGGCCCATTGTCTGACATAGAGACCATTTCTCCAGACGCCTCTGCGGGTTATAATGTATGTCCTAAACTGCTGAACTCCTTGGCTCAGAGTTTCATTGGAATACTTTTGTACAGCATTATCATATCCCTCATGTATTCCTTTTCCAGCCCGCAACTAGTTGTCTGAAATACTCAGGACACACTCATGAAGTGCTTGAATACAGTCTTCTATCTTTCCACCGAAAAAGAAAAATATATATTTTTGAAAATCATTCGTCCATCTATCTTCCTTAACCACTTCTCCAGTTTGGGTTGGTCGCCATAGCATTAGTAAAGCCCTCCACACTTCTCCTTGTCTTTCCCTGGCAGCTCCTCCAGCTTATCTTGGGGAGCCCCAGGCCATCCCAGGCCAGTCTTGACTTCTGATCCCCCCAGCCAGGCCTGTAGCCTGGGAACCAGACAAATCTCGCAAGCTCATGTTTAATTTGCTCTGATTATAAGGTCTGGCTCCCCTCCCATACAAAAATATTTCTGCACCGGTACAAGATAGACCGACCAATCACAATCGTTTATCAAATATGAGGCGGGCTAAATACGAAGACTGCCGTAGAGGCATTTTCAACAACAACAAAGATGGCTGCCGCTGATGTAGAACGGTCTTTTGATTCCGTTATCCAAACTGGATTGTATATTTTCACTAAAAGAAGATCAAATGACTGCACTTAAAGCATTTGCACTTAAAGAAAGATGTCTTTGCTGCAAGCATGTTGTCTGTTTACAATTTTTTCGTCGCTCAGTGCTGCGTCACCCGTTTCGTTGCTATGATTGGCTGTAGGCCTATCCAATTGTGTCCAGAGGCATTTTGGTCTGCACCCGTTGGTGATGCCCCTTGGAAATCAAAAATGAATGGAGAGGTTCAAGGCTATTTGCAGTTTGCAAATATTAATTATTTTAAATGACCTGATAGTTCCAATGTATTCTCAGAGAGTCATACATTTTCATAAATTATTCATTTTATGTTGATACTCTTTTTTATTAATCATGATACTATTTTTAAACATGAATTTCACTCTCATTATATTTGAGTTGTTGGTAAGAGAGAGATGTGTTTAAAATACCCCCCCCCCCCCCGAAACAAAGGTCTCCCAACTGTCACAGTCCCATTATCCAGCCCCCGAACAGTATAAGAGAAATGAAGATAAATCACGTCTCCACTGCAAGGCTCCGCATACTAAACACTGTGTATATGCAACGCTATACACAGTGTACTCTAACTCCGAGTAAAGAGACACATGTGACACTGGCAGCGCGGTCATGGTTAATGCCTCACTCATGGCTCCCTGGCAGGTTCTCAATCAGGCTTCTGCTCTCCTCCGCCACGGCGAGACAGCCTGGGATCCGATACGTTTGCTTTCCAAAATGACTTTTGGTCCTGGGGGACGTCAGGCAGAAGGCGAAGAACGGGGGAGCAACCCAGATGAAGAACCCATTTTGCTTTCTGAGAAGAGATACGAAAAAACGCGAAGGAATACAGAGTGTGGGCTGTAGTCTGCGTTACCGTGTGGTCACGGAAAAACCATTAGGCCGAGATGATGAGAGTGAGTCACAGAAGTTGACTGATATCTCACAACCAAGTATTCTGTTTTCCCACAAGACACCATATGGAACCGCACGCCTTACAGTCGAATGACAAAAACGATGGGTTTTCAAACCTCTGAGTCACATAATGAGGAATGTTCTGCCCTCGTATTCATATGAGCCAGCCTGAGTGAATATGTCAACCAGCTATTAACCAGTTTAAAGAAAAAGAAACACCAATAGTAGTAAATAACAGCTGAGTAACAGCCTTGTGTAAAAAATGACACGCTAACACCAAGATACCGTCCTAGCTGATGGTTGGGGAACATTTCTGAGCTCTGCTTCCCATTATTGTATGAACCACCAAGCTACGTTCTGGCAGTTTAATCACTCAGCAGTGCTAACACACACACATACTCACTAGCACACACACACACACACACACACACATACACGGACACTCATGCACACATGCACATGCACAAACACATGCACACACACACAGACACACACCCACGTGCGTGCAGACACACAAGCACACACAAGCCCTCACACCAGCACACACAAGCATGCACACACACACTCACACACATTCACACACACACACACACACACACGCACCTACATGCGTGCAGACACACAAACCCTCCCACGAGCACACACAAGCATGCACGCACACACTCACCCACCAACACGCACAGGCACACACACACACACGCACACACACTTGCATGCAGGCACACAGACGCTCACAAAAGCAAACACACACACAACACACACTTATACACAAACACACAGACTCACACGCACACAGATGGCAGGTAAGACTAGAACATTCCGTGGCAGCGAGAACTTTGCCTTTCTTCAAATCTTCCCCAGCTTCAGGAATACGAAACATAGAGACGTAGTAGGAGACTGTGGAGTGAACTCTGGGCATGGGTGAATGAAAACAGATGAGTATGCTCCTTGAAAGTGAACGCTGAAAGAGGAATTTGAAAACTGTTAGAAAAGATTGTAACACATTGTCCATCAACATACTACACCGCAAAGATATGTCAGGAGATTGGTGCTGAGGTAAATAAGAATGAATGAAGAATGTCCAGCAAAGACAACATGTCCTTGGCATCTATGATGTATCTACAAGACAAAGATATCTACGGTATCTACTTGACAAAAGTATATGTATGCCATTTTTACAGTGGGTTCACAAAAAATACATTTTCTTCAAGAAAACAATTAGGTCATGACAATGCTCAGACACATTTTTTCCATTGTGTCATGAAACAGATTGGGGAGTCACCTTTGGTATTTAGTTTAGCTCAGCAAATGGAAAGGTGGAGAGTGAGAGAGACGCACACACTGTTGGAAAAACTGGAGATGGAGAGAAAATGCTTTGGCAGAGTATGCTTTCTGCCCAGATGTGTGTGTGTGGACGCACACCAAGCACACGCACGCACACACACACACACACACACACACACACACACACACACACACACACACACACACACACACAC
>JAOPJO010000154.1:3927640-3938833 GCA_027123675.1 Molva macrophthalma
TGTGTGTGTGTGTGTGTGTGTGTGTGTGTGTGTGTGTGTGTGTGTGTGTGTGTGTGTGTGTGTGTGTGTACGCTTGCTTGTGTATCTACATTTGTGTGTGTGTGTGTGTATGCTTGCTTGTGTATCGACATGTGTGTGTGTGTGTGTGTGTTTGTGTGCCTGTGTGTGTGTGTGTGTGTGTGTGTATGCTTGCTTGTGTATCTATATTTGAGTGTGCGTGTGTGTGTGCGTGTGTTTATGCTTGCTTGTGTATCTACATGTGTGTGAGTGTGTGTGTGTTTGTGTGCCTGTGCGTGTGTGTGTGTGTATGCTTGCTTGTGTATCTACATGTGCATGAGCGTGTGTATGTTTGTGTGCCTATGCGTGTGTGTATGTGTGCGCTTGCTAGCCTGTGTGCAAACACGTGTGTGTTTAAATACTGCATCCATCACTGTTATGTCATAAATAATGGATGTTGTTAAAAAACCCATGTTGCTCATGGAGTGATGTAATTTTTCTCTAAAAATGCTCCAAGAACCATTTTCTGTATCTAAACTAGTGAATCTCTGACACTGAAGCAAAGCATCTTCATTTTAAGTCTCTTATACATTGACTCATAATCCAGAGATTCATACCATCAAATATTCTGACAGATAAAGTAAAAAGTAAAAAATAAAAAATAAAAACGATTTACTGAAACCGACGGGCAATAGAATTCAAAGCTAGGAAGAAAATAAAAAAATAAAACCTTTAGTCTTTTTGAGGTTCCAGGACTAGATTCCATGAAATCAATGGCGGCCACTTTCCTTCCCTCCAGATGCGCTCACTTCAAAGTGATGTGTGTCCCGTCCCACCACTGCTGGTAACGGCCTGCCCCCGTTTCCTTCTGGCAGCAGCGCTGGGATCCCGGTGCCTCTCGGTTACTTGACAGAGATTCCAGGCTTTGATTACACCTCCTCCTCCAGTTTTTAGGGACCATTAATGGCATATAAAAATAACTGACCTTAAAACCGTGATCGATGCGCTGCATCATGTAACCACTCATGCTTGTGGCCCTGAGGGAGACTGGGGGGGAAGGGAGAAAGAGGGGGATATTGATAGACAGAGCGTGAGAGAGAGAGCAATAGAGAGATATCTGTAGACAGACATAGACAGCGAGAGAGAGAGAGATCCATTGGAAGGGAGGAAGAGCTAGAGATGAAGAGAAATCGGTAGACAGAGAGTAAGAGAGAATCATTGGTATGGAGCGAGAGAGAGAGAGAGAGAGAGAGAGAGAGAGAGAGAGAGAGAGAGAGAGAGAGAGAGAGAGAGAGACAGTAGAGTAGAGCAGCCAGGGGAAACCAATTAGGACATTGATGGCCACCTACATCAGGCTGTCAGTCAGCACAGCACCGACGCCGCGTGAGTGTTATAGAGCTCTAAAGGTTGTTAACAGCACCTTAAAGAGGGAATATTTACTCGTAGGATGTATAGGATGAGACTTTTGTTATTCCTTACTTCCTCCCTGTGTTATTCAGTGTTCTCTGCGTAAATATATTTTATTAACAAAATCCACAAGAATGGGGAGAAGTTTGATCCACTGTGGAATATATATACAGGGCTCTTGCTGGCATCTATGGTGACTGGTGTCACGATTCTCTGGCAATTGGAACATGGTGTGCATGGTTTCCTTTACATCATATACCTATCTAGGTGATCTACTTGACGGCTTCAGCCAGTAGTGTATGTCTCAAAGAACATGGATTGTTGATGTTTATATGAAATAATACAGTACTCTGTTGCTCTGGGAGAGAACTGGCACACACATTGTATCACACGCATTTATCCACCGTAAATCAACATAACAAATCCAATGTGAAAAAGGGACTTTCAGTCACGGGCTGTTCCTTCATGTCATACTTATGTGTTCTGTACAAAAGGCCAAAGCAGTACAATACATTTGGTATGAGATTAGCATCTAGTCTATGTTTCTAGATGGCTGCAATTGATCTTTCGCTCTTTTAAGAGAGCTAAAGTGTATTCAAAGTACAAAAGTACGACAAATGCAAGTCGTGCATATGGCAGTCCAATGATAATTATGTTATTATTAATAATAATAATAATAATAATAGTAAGGGATCAAGCAGGCAAACTCCTACCTGATTTGTAATGGTATGTATGAAGTCACTGTGGCTTTGGATGAATCTCTAAGTAGTAAATAGATGTTTTCCAGCGACTGTCCTCTCAAGTGTTGTGCTTATGACAAAAAAAATCACTTGCGACCTTTCAGCCACATTAAAATGTTTTTTGTGTAAATGTCCCTCAAAGAATGCTAAGCAATGAACAGCAACCATCCATCAGATGTATGACATGTATCTAGCTTTAACTAACTAAATGGTAATTCATAATAATCTTGCTCTATGTGTGTGGCACAATTATTGTTTGAATCAGTGCAATAACTTATTTGAACACAATTTTAGACTCATATTTATAGTTCTTTGGAACGTTTTTTTTTTCATTGTAAGGAAAAAATGTAATCCAAAGGTACAAAGTGTTGTGTTTCCATGGCTTCTGCTCAGAGCTGTGACCAGCAAGATCCTGCTGGAATGCGTGAGTGCACATCTGGGAACACAGCCATTGTGGCTTTTAATGCCTAAGTGGTTGCACTTGTGTTCTGGCTTGCCGAAAGAACCTAGCAGAATGACACAGTGGGAGGGCCAACCAACAGGAAACAGCGGTTGGCACCCACCGGCCTCTATCGTAGAGGACATCTTCATTTGTATTGATTCAATTGGAAGAGTCTGCCAAGAGCTCTCTCTGTCTGTTACCATTCATCTCCATCCCCTCAACTATCCAAATGAACTATATTTTAGTTGTTTTATATTTATATATTGTGCGTATTGGAAGTACATTTTCTCTCCGATCATGCGGTTGTCAATTATAAGTCAACGAGGCAGTGGGTTTTTTAACTCTCTTTGCTGTGTTTGCCTCGTTACAATCTATCTGATTGGCCAAGCGTATACAGCGTCAATATTTAATTTAATTTAATACTTTCTTGTCAGCCCAGCTAGCATTGTGAGCAGTAATAACTCTGGCATTATTGATTTACACAATAATTGATATGTAGCCAATGCTATTGTACCTGTAAACAATTGCTATCAACAGTTCATTGCAAGTGAAGGCCTCATAGATTAATATATGTGTAAAGTGTCCTCAATTACCATAAAGGTAATGCTAATGTATCTACAACTAATTACCACAGATGAAGAGTGATACATTATAGTACAGAACACTCAAATGTCACTAAACATTCCTCTTCACACCTGCTGTTATCACAGTGAAACTTTGTGAACTGCCTCAATTCCCGCAAATATAATGCTTTTGAATCGGCAAACATTTACAAATGACGGAACGCTACAGTACAGTAAAACACTCTACACTCATCTTGTTTTCAAACTGGGTTGTGTCGCATAAGTGGCTTGCAGCGGGGGACCAAGTGGCTTGCTAGATGACAATAAAAATGAAATAAAATCATATTTGACTGAATACACTCAGAGCAATATCAATTATCTCACCTTGTTGACATGGCAAAGGGAACAAAGCATGAATGAGTTTGCGAACCCCTCCTCTACTCCACCTGTGACCACAGGAGGGGTAAAGGAAGGTTCTGCTGTAACGATGTTGCAGGAGAATATCTTCTCCTTAGTTGATTGTGTTTATGCGGTGATCCACCTCAGGGGTTACATTGTGTTCTTCTTCTACGCTCTAATCATAGGGTGGTTGTGAATCTCTGCACTGAATCTTCCATAGACTGATCACTCATTTTATCGAGATCATGCTGAGCACGTGAAAAACATTTTTGTTGCTAGCAACCAAATCCGATGACAGCATGAGTCATTTTCCCATCAAATCGCAGATTTGATGTGTTTTGTCTCCTGCATATGCTTTTAAATGTAGATTGTTCGCAATTGGAGTGTATACTCCTTAATGTTTGGGCTTTAATGCTCCTTAAAGTCTGCTTGTTGTTGGGCCTTCGTCCCTTCGCATGTCATATATAACACATTTACTGTCATACCACCAAATTGGGAAATATACGATTGACCAAACAATGGCATCTTTCATCAGTATCATCAAAAAAAAAACATGCAATACGAGTTGTTCATCTTCGTAATTACCTGCAAAAGAACTGAAGCCCAAATTTGAGTCTTTACTGGCGTAACAAGTTTTTTCTTCAAACAAACAAACAATGTAAGATAGCTTGAAAACAATGTTGTCATGCCATGAACTGGTGGTTGCTCAGGGATTATAACTGCATACTAGTGCCTCTAAGCCAAGAAGCAGCTGGCATGCAATAGAGATGTGAATGATAAAGTCAAGGCGATTGCAAACAGATGGTGACCAAGGTGCCATGTACCTTACTAATCTTGTTTTAAAGTATGCTGCCGAGAAGCCCATGGTGAACAACAGATCTCACTTTGCTCTGGATGTTAGGAATGTTTTAAATATATACATATTGTAGAAGCCATATTTGATTTATATTTAAAACAGCACAATGCCACTTAATGTTTGTTCATGTTGAAAGAGATTTTATTTTGAAAATACTGTAGGAAGTAATGTGACTATTATTTGACTTGACGAAAATAAGTCTAGTGTCATTCCCTTTGGAAGATGTTGGATCATACGTGCCAACCATCCTGATTTTCCCGGGAGAGTTACGGTTTTCACTGTAACCCCGGAGAGTTTCACTTATCTGTAATAGTTTGATATGAAGTTACTATCCAATTATGACACAGCACGAGACAGGATTGTTGTCTTATATAGTCTTATAGGCTTATAGTTTGATAAAGTTACTAATCCAATCATAACACAACGCGATGAGACGCCTGCATGTTGTGATTGTTCTTCTGTCAGGCAGAACTCTATCAAGTGTAAAAGAGTCAAAAAATGGAGTCAAAGAAATAAAAGACTACTGTATGTCAATAGATTTTTTCTGTATATATATATATACGTATATATATAATTTATTTTCTTTTTTTGAGGTCATGCCTTTTTTTTTTTACTGATTTCTATCTGGTTCTTATTTATTTTACCCTTAACAATTCACTACAATGAAAGAAATGAAGGACGTGACACAGACTTTTTTTTCTGATTGAGGATCCCCAGACATTTCTGAAACCACCACTATGGTGGTTTCGGAAACCCTTCCGATTTTAGGACACCTAGTTTGGCAAGTTTGGCAAGACATAACACTTTTGAGACATAAGTTTGAGTTATTTAACCATCAGTTGGATAGCGCAGGTATTATAGTTCGAACCCTTCAAGGACTGGATATGAACTCCTTTGTTAGCCTGGATTTCTATCACCTACTACCTGTTGCCTGCCTGCTGCTTAACCACCTGCCTGCCTGCTTGCCTACCTTTTCTCTTCGTCTATCACCTGGTGTATAAAGGTGCTGTCTAGTTAAGAAAAGACTTGAGTGAATTTTTACGAAGAACTTTGACTGATAAGTGACCACAAATACATATATATGTATATATATATATATAAATACATATATATGTATATATATATATATACCTTTGTGTAACCACCTACTTTTGCTGTCAAAAACATGTAAAGAAAACGTCCCAAATGTTTCATGTGTAATGGAAGATGCACCAGTGCACAAATCTACCACTTTGATGTCTTTCATTAAATCACAGATTCGGTCTGGTGCAACGCTTGCACTGATAGGATGGGCAAATATGTGCGTCTACACCTCAATGGGCATCCCTTTTAAGAACCCACTGGCAAGAAGGTTTCAGAATCAAATTAAAGTTGCTTACATGACTGAGTCATGTTGACAAATGACATTCAAAGACACTCTTCCCCTGGTGGAAAGTGTAATTAGCAGAATGTTTCAAAGGTGTGTGTTTTTTGTCCTTGCTTCCATGTCTGTTTTGGTTCCTGCCTCATCTCTTCCTCTCTCTGACTGCCTTCAGTCGGTCTGTCTCTATTGCTCTCTCCGTCTTCGTCGCCTTTCCTGATAAGCCTCGAAGTGAATCATTCGGCACGTTGGCGGGCAGAGAGGCAATGATGGAATATATCTGCGTGTCTAAATGCCACCCATGTCTTCCAAGAAAACAGATTGCTCCTTTGCTCAGATCAGCCTGCACCGTTCTACCTACACATACTCCTCCCTCCTGCTAGCACGTGGTTCCTTCCCTCCCCTGGGAGTTTTACAGTGTTACAGCAGGGGCAGCTGTTGTCACCGCCTGCCTGCCTCCCTCCCTCCCTCCCTCCCTCCTTCCCTGGCTGAGACCTAGTTTCTCTGCCAGCAGCGTTGAAGGGAGGCGGGGTCTGTCACACCTGCCTGGGGACGGAGATGGGACTCTGGGCTGCGTGGCAGAGGTGGCCTCCTGCTGGGCTGCGGAGGTGCAGTGGTGCTAGACTGACAGCTGTCATCAATCACCGTCGACCCGCAAGCAACAAGCAGGTTGACAGGAACATAGGAGGGGGGGGGTTAGCGTGCACGAGTACTGTTTACCATGGGTGTAGTCTTTATTTTATATTGTCTTGTCACAAACACCTCTCTGGTGGAATTTTCTGCCATCTTCTGTCCATCAATCTGTCTATTGATCAAGTACTTTTCCAGGGTCAAGCATTGCATTGTGTGCTCTCCGTTTCCCAATAACAGCACAGAGCTGTGGTTTGGCCTAGTTGAGAGATTATCCTCAGGGCCAAATCATTGTCCTCATCAAAGACACAGACATTTGTGCATCACCACAATTTATTCTTCATATTCTTCAGCACTCCTACCCTTTATATTTATAATGTTTAATACTTATATTGCTGCTGTGTTTTGTACTGTTATGTATATTTAGTGTGTCATTTTCTTAGCTATTTTTGCTGTTATTGATCACTCTTTCAAAAACGTTAATATTTTTATATGCCTACTAAGTATTTTTTGCCGCCATGTCCTAAGAATTTCATTGTTCAGAATAACCCCTTGTTATACCGTGCATTTTATACATAAAAAACACTGACTTTGACCTCAACCAACCAAAAATGTAAACTAACCAACCAACCAACCAACCAACCAACCATCTGAACCAACCAAAAATGTCCACTAACCAACCAACCATGTAAACTAACTAACCAACCAGTTAAACGCCCATCTCAACTAATCAACCTACCAACTAAAGAAAGAGCAAACAAGTGCTCATAGTTTCCCTCCCCCACATCGGATGTCAGAAAAAGTAAAACTTTCTCGACTAGGCCTCGACTCAGTTTCCTACCACATACATTAAACGTGGTGACAGAGCCAGAGGTAACCGTGGTGACAGTGATGTGTAGGAAGGAATAACAACGGCCACCAAGGAGCTGAGGCAAGGGATAGAAGAAAAAAAAGAAAGAATAGTCCACAGAAAGGCAGCCGAAAGACAGGTGAGATGTACCTCTCTGTCTCCCAGGAGTTTCCATTGGTTGAAGCTCAACGAAGCTGAACACTTTGGACAGCTTGAGCTAACGCCCAACAAATCTTGTTTTCTCTGCTGCCGCCACAATAGGTCTCTCTCTCTCTCTCTCTCTCTCTCTGACTCTCCCTCTCTGTCCTTGTTACGACGCATGTTTGTGTTTACCACTGGGAGCGCAGAGAGAGAAAATGCATTTGGGGCATGATGATATTGCATGTGAATGTCGCACTTGCTCAGAAGTAAATACGAACGCAAAGTAAACACACTTATAATTGAATATTTTAATATCGTAGAACGTCGCCAGGATCGCAGTACCGAAAAACATTGCTTAATAATTCATCGCATGGTTTAGAAGTCTTTAACTGTATGTAGTGTGTACGTCGCATCAAAGCCCCATTCCATGTGCCCGACAGTTCCTAGTTCCTAGTACTATTAAAAAGCTGCTGGTGAAACTTTTGAAAACTCACCATAAAAGGGTCACAGGATATATATTTTTAAGGTTATCCTTTTAACGAATGTTCTTACTTAATCTGAATCATACTACTATGATATGATCAAAACATGGCATGACATAAAGGAACTAAGGCTGCAGAATCAACTAAATGGGCGTCCTCTGCAAAGATACTGGTTGTACACTGTAGGACTTGGTTTCACTTTTGTGTTTGATTGCCAGTGTAGTTGGGAACAGCACAGAGAATATCAGCTGTTGATTTAGGTGCTTTTTTGGTGGGTTTGTATTCCAGATGTGAGGTAGCTGGTAGCCCAACCCTGTCAAACATAGATTGAGGCTGTTTGCCAGATTCAGAGGGAGCCATCGTGGATGCTCCCTGGTGAGTCAACATGGCTCTGGGACAGAATTACAGCCGCAACGCTTTGTTTGCCTACCGGTTTTATCTCCTGACAGGCTCGATATGTTCACAGTCATCGACATAATTCACCATGGGTCACATCTGTCCCTGCTAATTGAAAATCTGTTGTTGTTGTTCGCTGTCTCCCCACTTGCTCCCGATAGTGTATCGAGACGATCTAAAAGGAAAAGAAAATAGTGTCTGGGAAAATGCGTTTAAAAAACCTTAAATCTCTGTAATGGAGGCCACCCGCTAAACCTGCAATTACCTCACAAGATCAGGTTGGCCCCATGCTACCCCGAGCAGATGTGAGATTTAGCAGTGTAACACGTTCCATTAACTATGCCCTCACATGGTAACCTGATGTCAGATGGTTTGTTACACAGAACCCTCTGGGAAGTCATCCTTATAAACTGTTTGGATAGGGGCAGGCTGTTTCAATAAACACTTGGCAGGTGATTGGATGAACCATCTGTCTGTCACTGTCAATCACGTAGATCACGTAGTTCCTCATAGCATGCTGATTGGCACGAACACAAATGCATAACTTGAAGCCTGGCAAGATGGATTCTCACGGGATCAACTTGGGAAAATTGCAAGGTTACTCATATGGTGCCATAGTGAGAAAAAACCCCTCCAAAAAACAACATTGTATTTTGTGGGTAATGGAGCTTGAAGCGTATCCAGATAAAGGAAGGTCAACTACCAGTTTACAATCTATGAATGTATATATTGGGTTTAAGTGCCACAAAACACAGGGGTGACAACCTCTTTTGGGATACCGTCCACCACAAATATGATTGGAGTGCAGTGGAGCAACGAGGGCACTGTCTTTGGGGATGGCCTTACCATTTTGCCAAGAGCCAGCAGCTAAATCAATAGATCCCGACACTATTGCTGTCTGCAAAACAAACACCCCGGCTTTGTCCATCGTGTCTGAAGGCACCGTGCAATCTTTCCAGTATTACTCACAAACAACATCAACTTAAAAATAATAATGCTTAATAATTTAAGCAAGCACATATTAGTAGTCTGTACTACAACTGCCCATTTAACATGAGCAGCTGCTCTGTATTTAAATATATCTATATATAGATATATTTTTATATATATAGATATTTTTCCCCACATTCGGCAGTGCCAGCTTGGTAGTTATTCAGGCGCAGTATACTTAAAAGGAGTCTCTGGAAGTGTTGGATGCCTAATGAAGCCAGCTGACTTCCTCCAAATGTGATTGGACTCTGCATAGGCATCCAGGTCCATCCATGGCCCAGTGTGATTGGGAGTAATTGTAATAGCGCTGTCTATTCACAGCTGATGGATGACTTTAAAGCCCCTTAAGGTACGACTGCATGCCAGCACAGCAGCAGCACAGCAGCACAGCATGATAGTGCGAGACACTTCTTTAAAACGCCAGCCCCTGGAGCAATTAGGATTATTTGTTGTCTTATTTATTTTGTCCACCTTCGTCTTCTGACTTGGCAGAGAGACGGAGGGATGGGTTCAGATTGCTGGTGAGTCTTAGGGCGTAGAAGAAGCAGAGCAGATCAGCCAATTTTTGCAAATATTTGCCTTTTTTTGTTTACATAGGTGATAGACATTTTCAGAATGAGTACAAGTTCTTGACGAGTCTTGGTCAGTCGCCCATTTCTGTTTAAGTTCTAGTCAAGTCCAGTCAAAATATACATCATAAGAGTATACTGCCACTACTTCTGCTACTATCCATTTACTTTAAACAGTAAACGGATAGCGAGTAAAGAGTTACAATTAACTACAAGGTGATATTGGTCAGTTCAGATAACATTTAAATATCTGCAATGTTTGGGTTCCATTTTTAAAAACAGAGGTATTTGTAGTTGTACTGGAAATATGCTGACACTGATGTCAGAATTGTGTTAGATATGCAGAGATAATGATTTCAAAAGGACACCACGCACAATTGCTTTCCCTTTACACTTATTACATCAACTGTTAAAGTTCAGTAGCAAAAAGAAAATAGAGAAGAAAATAGGATTATCTGCAGCATCTTCAGCCCTTTCTCTTGATACAGCTGCTTTTACCCCAGGAGCCCTCGAGACCTTTGACAAATATATTGGTTTCAGGCAAGGTTTTTTCTGCAACACTAAAACAACCCAAGACCAGTCACAAAAAAATATAGATTGGCTGAGTCATTTGGTGATTTACTTATTGACTATTTTGTAATTTGAGCAGACACGTTTATCCGAAGCGACTTGCAGTGCATTTTTATTTACACAATGACTAGTCGTCCTCTTTATATGGGTGGGTAATTTTGATAAGTGACCTGGTTGTCCCTGTCTCATGTCTATTTCATATGATTTGTTGGGGAATTCATCATGGCCTCTGGTCGCAGAGCCTGCCCATAAAACAGCGCAGGGTCGTAATGTCTGAGAAATGTGAATAACGAGTTGTCATTTCTGCCAGGGTTTTTTTCCCCTCCTCTTTCTGCCATTGATGTCTTCCCTCCTTCATAGTGCAGTTTTATAAAATGAGTGGCCTCACCATGTTTAACGCATCATTTCCTCTTTCATGGCAGTACGGGAGGGGGTTGACGGCAGATTTGAGCGGGGAGTAGTGGTGTGCGAGGACTGAATGTCCTTGCTTTTTACTGGCCTATACACTTCGTGCTTTCGGCATACTTGGTCAGTATGGCACCCTGGGAATCAATATATAATTGTCCTTCATATAAGCACATAAGGGATGTGCCTGAAGTGACACTGAATCTAAAAGGGTATATCATAGTCTTTATTTAGTAAGTGAGTCTTTATTAAGTGGAATGCAGCATGATTTTGAAATGATTGAAAACCGCTGTAATAATCAGTGAGTGAGTGAAACAAATGAGCAAGGACTTTCTAGATACAATTTGGTTGAATATTAATAATAGGGTTTGAAGCATATATATATATCTATATCTA
>JAOPJO010000154.1:3938933-3951306 GCA_027123675.1 Molva macrophthalma
ACACACACACACACACACACACACACACACACACACACACACACACACACACACACACACACACACACACCAACTTTTCTCACAGCATTCACCTGAAATGTTCGGAGCCATTCTTGGAGACCCGTGGGTGGCTGGATGGAGGTGATTCGCCGTCTCTGTGTCCCCTGACCGTTGGCTGTTCTAATGTGGCCAAACGTGGTAGGTGTGGCCGGGCATGGGACTATCCCCGTTGGGCTGCAAGAAGTAGGGAAGAAGCTTGAATGTTGACCTACTGAAGAGTTCACATGCAATACTTTAGTAAAAAATGACATCTGGTTTAGTCCGTTATATTGCATTAATCTAGTTCTGGAATCACATTGGGAGGAGCATCTAAGTTTACACAGATAGAAATAAATTCAGTCTAGAAATGTCAATTTGAAGTCGTTTCAAAAATGAAAACCACTTCAGCGCAAGCAAAAAAGAAGATTGAACCGTATTGCATGACATAAGGTGCTTTGGGAAAAGTCCAAGATTGAGTTAAGGAAAAAATAACTCCACAACATGAGCATTGAAAATACCATACAGTGGAATATCCGCCTTTTTTCCCCTTACCCAGAGACATCAAAGTATGTCCCTTAGCTAGGTTTCCCATTTTAGACCCCCACCCGATAAAAACTAGCCGGACCTGGAGGGCAACATCGGACTTCAAAGGGCACCCCTGTGCCCATAATGTAGGGCAGTTAACAGAACTCAACCAGAGGAATAACCTCAACACGTCTGGCATTGGGCAAAAGGAAAATGGAGAGCTGGAGACCATGTCAAATGGATTTTTTTTTTTGTATGGGAAAAGAGGCAAGAAGCGGGCCAATCAAAGGCACCTGAGAAGAAGTAGTGCTCAGATGGAATAAACTGGGATTTCTCTTATACATCTTCAAAATATTAAGCCATATTTGGGAATCAAATCAGGACGGAAAAGTCAAATGAATGTTGTTCATTTGACTGCTGCTACAGTTACACCACTTCTTTGAAATACTCGTTCCCTTACAGGCGTGTTTACATGTATAAAGTATTTAGAGCCTTTAAGCGTATCGCATTGTAGGGGTTGACGTGTGTCACCCCTGTGCTGTCTGGCAGGCCCAGCGCAAGTCACGGCCGGCCTTCTTACCTTGGATACTCTGTGCCTTTACAGGGTTTTTTACCAGAAGGGAAAGATCGGACCTCGGGGCCATGGTCCAACTTCCTCTTCATCTGTTTGCCAAGTAGAGAAAGAGAGAGAAGAGAGAGAAGAGAGGGGAGGGGGGAAACAAAGATGATCAGTAACCAGGCCAGATCATTGACATCAGACTCTGATCCCCTACTCAATGGCCTCCTTCTAAAAAGCAAATAGAAACATGCTCAAGAGCAGAATGCCAGGAAGAACTTGGGTGAATACAGAAGACTTGGCAAGTGGTGTATAAATCATCGTATGCTCCATTCTCTGCCTCCTGATTATTTCATCTCACAAATGTGTTTCTTTTTCTTTTTCAACATGGAACTGAAACTACCTTTTCTGATTTCATCGTTCCGCTAACCCTAACCCAATACCCTGTCCCAGAAGTCATCTCACTATCTCACAATGCCAAGACTCTCGACAAGCACAATCCCAAGACATGAAACCAATGAGAGCAGGGAATGATTTGAATTATTTTGCTACGAGTTTGAAGGCGTGCTTCTCTTTTAAACAACACTTCCATTATGAATAAAGGGAAGGATTTGAATGTAAAACTTTCCTAATGTTTCTTTAGGGCTCTTTCGGTCATCGGTGTAGACGTACAATTCAATGGGGCTTGTTGACCCAGATAAGAGTCTGGCCACCTTCCATGCTGGAGGCCAGTTGTACTAAAAAGTCAATATAAGTGACCACAGAGACACAGAAGACTAAAAATGTGCACACAAGCTGAGCTTCAAACATAAGCTTTTGCACTCCAGGAACCATTTAGTAGCACAGGCTAGCCTATTCACGCTGTGATATTGCGCCAAGTTCCGCTGGACGGTTATACTTCAAATCGAGAAAATTAAAAACAAATGTATTATCTTTCCTTTGTTTAAAAAAATATATATAAATAAATAAATACGCAGCACACATCGAATATAGCAGTTTGTGGAGGAGTAAGGACGATGGAAATGGTCATCCAGAAAACCAGAATGGAACGTGATATTCCCTCGTCCTGGAATGTCCAACATGAACAGCCTATACAGGTTATTGAAACAACTGAGGTTCGGCCAAACTGTCCTCTATTTCTCAACAAGAGCATTATTGTAGTGCAAACACTGAAAATAATGCAGTGTAAACTGTTACATAGGTTCATGTTCATATACATCAAGTCAGAAGACGGCAAGCATCCACCAAACTGAGTCTGGGCTAGTCTGCAGTCATTTGGAGATTAGCAAAAACAAGTTGTATAAATGCGCAGGCTGCTGAACTGTGTTTTGGGGTCAGCCCGACTGGCCAAAATTAATTTGCTTTGGATACAGTTTAATGCTTTAACCCCAATCCCCCTTGCAAATGAGGAACGCCATTCGCAAGCCCTGTAGCTCAGTTTTTTTGTGCATTTATTAAATGGTTCCACAGTGTTTCAGTACTTCCTGTTCACTGCTTTTAATTTGTTGTAGATTTGGGTTCTGGGCTGAATAAACATGGACACACATTCCTTTGATATTCATTACTATCTCAAAAAAAGAGCGGCCCTGAATCACATGCAGTCAAGAAGATAAAATGAATCAATGTAATTCAAAATGGTAAATATCGACAAACCACCGAACCACAACAGTTAGAAAAACAACTTGTGTAATGTGCTACTCTGACCAAATGCAGTAACATGGACACAAATCTATTCAGCTTCTGAACAGGAGTAGAACAGGCGGCAGACAAGAGGCGTGGGCAGCGTGTCGACCTGTAGCACAGGTTTAGCGAGACCTGTGGAGGTTTGATTTCCGCATGCCATTTGAATAGTAAACTAAACGCCAAGGAAGGGCCAACAAACCAAACAAGAGAAGGGATTCTACATGCAGAAGTTCACCAGAGGGGACCGTCACGACAATGCCTACTCAGGAAAATAAAGGCATGCCCCTAAGCTGAGTGATACGGTGTTGGAAAAAAAAAAAAAAGAATCGTCAAAACCTATCCTCACCACCCACCCGTAAACAAACAATGAGTAAGAAAACCTTAATAAACCGATTAAGATTGCATCCAGGCTGTTTTGCCTGTGGCTGTGACGAAAATCACAGGACTGGGTGAATGAATGGCCAACACATGAGGGGAGATTGATGCGGGCACACGTCTTATGATAATGATGGTTTCAATTCACCAACTGACTCATTTATAAATAACCAGCCGGCATTTCAATGGCTTCACTCATTATAGACGACTACAGGGTCATTCATAAAAAAATATTATTCAGCGTGTTATTAAGCATGAAGGGCTGGCCTATATTTAGAATACTAACTTTTATCAACAGTGCACTCATGAATCCACCCAGAATTCACATTTCAAAAAGCTGTTCCTGAAACGTAATGAGGCGTTACTAACCAGGTTTCATATTTCGCTTTAATTACAGATTGCTAATATGTGCTGGCTCAAATTGTTCATAGCTGGGTAATTTTAATTGTGCTTTCCTAAATTGATTTATTTAAGCTTAATGAAAGTCCTATCTTTGAACTCCATCATCAAAACTGCATCTCATTATTGCCACAAAGTGGGGCATGGCAAAAATAATTTGTTTAATGCCTTAAAAATGTGTAAATATTTCGATTTTTCATTTTATCATTCATAATAATACCACTAAGTTATCTCCACACTAATTATAATCTTTTTTTCCTGGTGTCGGTGCACTGTTGGCACAGATAACATGGACTAATTACTACAATCTATCTGATTTCTGATTTCTAGGAACCATGAGATGGGTTTTTGTGTTCTTACAGAGTGTGTCAAAGGAAGTTAATATTTTGAAGTCTGGCTCCTTAATCCTGGAAGTACCAGTAATATTATCATCACATGATTAAGGGGCAGGCAGCTCCCAACCGGAAGGAACAGTATTTTAGCTCAACTCAATCCACTTGATGACCAGGCCGTTTGTGGGTGATGGATACTTTATAGCTCGGTGTGAAGGCTAACCAACCAATGTTTAGTCTTGGTATCAGGCAGAGAGTAGAGGTAGATGTCCGTCTCTTATTCGTCAAGGTAATCAATGTTGCTTGATCAAAAAAGCAAGTGTGGCTATTCAATGTGAAACAATTCTATTGACTTTCTATTTCCACCTCAAATACAACAAGATTGTTGTATTTGGGGGGGGGGGGGTTACTGATTGTACACTAGACTTCAAATGGTCTTCTATAAGTCTGGGCTGAGCCCATATGTTGTCTTGTCAGTGAGCTGGTGTAAGGCAAGTGAAGGAACAACACAGAGTGCTGAGATCGTCAAGCATCTGCTAAATGTATATTCAATTGGATTCAAAAATATGTGTTTGTGTTGATTTGAGGGTTGACAAAAATACTTTGTGAAGGGAACTGAAGATGGCAAGGGAGGCCTGATTTGCCTTTGTTTACCAGTGGCTTTCAACAGGAGTTCATAACATAACAAAGGCATAAAACCACACATCCAAAGTCATACAAATAAACAAAATCAAAACGCTGTATTTGAAATATGAAAATGGATCAAACCACTCACAGCTTTTCCTGTTTGCATCGGCCCTAAAAAAAAATCCACTTTATTCAGGGTCAGCCTCTAACCACTGAAAGGGGAAATAGACACTGTCAAGTAAGCCCTGTGTGAAAATAACCCCATCAGAAATCCAACGGCTCGTATCAAGCGCTCCCTGACACCCTGAGATATGGTGGAGCCGCAGCCTTGAGCGTGTGAGGGTGGGTTTGTTTTTCACTGGGGGGCAGGCCGGGGGATTCTGAAGACTATTTTGTATTGAGATGTTTTTTTCTTCTCCCCCTCCATTCACATCCTCCTTGCCCCGACTCTGACAGCAAGCGCATTGATAAGGACAGACAGAGAGACACAGGGGCGAAGAGGGAAGGCGAGAGGGCGGGTTGTGACAGGGAGATAATAACAACCTCAACCTCGTCTGCGTTGGGTGGGGAGGGAAGAGACTTTAAAAGACAGGCTGGCGTAAATAAATTGTGAAAGACTCCCAACATTCCCCTCCTAAGGCCCCTATTATTGTTATTATGAACTGCCAAAGAAATGAACCAAAAATAGAGTTTGTGAATCCCTCTGCCCACCTTATGACCATTTACAATTATGTTTAGCGCATTTAGCAGACTCTTTTAACCAAAACGACTTACAACCATTCATACATATGAATGGTTGTAAGTCGCACATATATACGGTGGAGTCAACCTTGCAAATATTACACATACACACATATATACATACAGTGGAGTCAATGCAAGGCGACAGCCGCTAAGGTTAGGTGGTTTGCTCAGGGACACTCCAACAATCAGTTATAGGAGGTGGAGATCGAACTACCAACCTTCCGGTTTAAGTAAACCTGCTCTACCTCGTGAGCTAAGCCGACCTGACAAAGAAAAATTTTTTTTTGCGTTTTTGTTGGTGAAAAATAAAAGCCTTTATCATGAAGCCGTAGCTCCCAAAAACATTAGACAGGCAGAAATAACAAATCCAGCTGCCAATGATGATTAGGGCTGGTTAGAGCTTGTTAAATTACACAGCAAATATCTAAAAGAGCTGCTGTGATTGGTGGCACTGGGAGACTTTGAGGTACATCACTGACTCACACAGATAAACCCCCTCTAAATGTACTTTTTTAAAAAGCAACATCGCTTTCACACACAAAGATATCAAGATCCGGACACAAAGACATGAACGATTGACTATTTGCCAAGATTTATATTTATTTTGTCTATTTACAAAAGGCAGAAGATTAGAACACTTTGCTAATCCCCAAAGGGAATTCCATGTAGTAATTAATGAATAAGAATTTCACAAACATGTATATTTAACCAATGAGAAACTCACAGGAAACTCTTTACTCTGGCTTATTAGAGCACTGCTTTAGTCCGCGGAACTTTATTGAGGGGAGTTTTTGTCCTTGTGAGGAGTCATGGAGAGTTGTAGGTTGGGGATGAGAGGGTTTGAGGTGGGCAGAGCAGAATCAGTCATGGAGAATGGTTGTGCAGGAGCAGGTCTGTAATGTAGATCTATGGAGCCGGCCTGGCTCCGCAGAGGCACTGGATTGTGTTTAAATGCATCATCCTCTCACACAAAATGGGCAAGATGGGGTACAGCGCTGGAAGGGAAAGAAAGCCAACAAACAGGTGGGGAAGAATAACAAAAAATATATTCTAAAGGGGGGGTGGGGGGCAGGATAGACGGAGTGTTCGATTCCCAGACAAAAGGTACTGGGTTTTATTTCAGCTACAGTGATAACATGGCATAGATTACTATGGTGACGATCATATAAACATATTACCACCTTTGAAATAAAAAATTAAAAACGGCCCGTTAAAATCCTCTTCCTTAAAGACATCTGAATGTAGGGTTTTCAATTGACTGGATATTGATAATGAATAATGAATAATAGTTAATAAAGTTGTGATATCTGGTTTTTGTACTCTGAGTCAGAGAGTCAAGATTCACACTATTTGATCAACTGTTGAATCATAAAATTCGATAAAAATCTTTGGATGGTTTTATTTTTTGACTAAGTATCACTTTGACTAAGAGGTATGTAACTGAAACCTTCAGTGCATGGTCAATAGCAATATTAAGAAAAGTACTGTAGGATTAGATCAAATATGTGAACGTTCATCGCTTGCATGCTGTCAGTCAATATCAATTCTTTAATCCTAGGGCACTCCCGGTTAATTTGGCCTTAGTTTCAACTCGGCTAACTGGCTTCCAGCAGTCAAATTTGGGATTTAAACTCTCCAATACGTCCAGTCAACCAATAAAAGGCATCACACCCGCCAGCGAATCATTTAGATTGACAACAGAGGGAGAAGCATTGAAAGGAACTTAAATCTACCCCCTGCCCTATAAATAATATTTAATCCCTCTCTGGAAGATGGCATTGGGTAATGAGACCCATAGGTTTTCATATGTATTTATTTTTCCATTTTTTGTTCCATTTTACTTGTGCCATGCCTTACACCCATCATGTCTAAGCCAGATAGCTTTCCGTTGATGTAAGGAAGGGACACCAACGCATCTTTTAAAGATAAGATCAATCAAACCAAGAAGGCCCCTAGAGCTACCTTTAAAATCTAAGGTTGTTGGAGTTTCATGTTAATGATACACAATGTAAGTACCTGTTGACTGTAATATACTTCTTCTTCCTCCTCCCCAGACTCAAAGCTCACAAGGGTTGCCAGGTTGAGGGCACTGAACAAAAACAAGTGCAAGACAAGCCGAGCGCAACATTATATTTTGGGACCAGCGCAATTATTCCATTAGACATTGACAAGCTATGGCGAGTCCTATACTGTAAATTGATCAGCTAATGTATACGTTTGCAATTCATTTATTGTTGTCAAATTATAAACCAGCTCATGTGGCATCAGTCCTTCTGGGCTCTAAGCTGTCTCCATCTTTCAAATGCAACTCCCAATAATTACCTGTGTTTTAGCACGGCTCTGGTCATGGAGCTTTGTCAGAAGACGACGAGGCTTTTTAGGTCGGGAAGAATATAGTACAACGTTTACTAGATTATCTGAGATAAGCGAATCATAAAACACAGGCCAAAACAAAAACAAACGTTCTGATCCGGAACATAAATTTCAAAGGAGAACATACTGCCTGTAGTATTGTTGTCGGAGATGCCAGTATTTCGATTTAGCACTTTCCTTAATCTCTGATGACATATAGTGGTTTAGTAAAGTACATTTGTTAGATATAGCTGCTTTAAATAGCAAGTATTTGAAGTCAGTTAAATGGGTAGGGGTTGATAGGCTTGCATTGTCACATAAGACCTCCATCGGGTATTTGAGTGTGCTCTTAACAAAATGGCACAATAATGTTTCCATTTACAATGCAAACTATATTAGTGCCTATGCAATTGGTGCATTACATTCTTGAGTTTTTTTCCTCAATGCTCATTCATCCTTTGGAATCATTCCTGATGGCCACTTTAGTTTTCATCTTTGCCAAAAATGTATTATTCCAGGAAATGCAGTAGGCTAATGCTTGTAGTCACAAAATGCCTCAACATGAACAATGGCTATTTTCTGTAATGGAGTTGCCTTTTCCTGGACGTCGATATATTTTTAAATACCGATCTCACAGGAAATGTTGTGTGTTCATACGCAATACATTACCCACCCTGCCTCCAGGGTTTCCAGTTGTTAAAACATCTTGGCAATATTGATACACCATTCTACTGCTCATGCGCAGGTTATATTACCCTGATCGCGAGTAAATAGATTTCACGAAGAATAATAGCCATCAGCGGTTGGATGCAATAAAGAAAGCATGGATCGAACATGAGAAGGAAAACTAATGAATCTTATTAAGGTCTACTGATGCCCGGTCAGTAGGAAAATGGAGAAATAACCAGAATAATCCACACCTGCAATCTTGATTAGAGAAGCCACCTTGCCTCAATATTCTCCTTTGTATTCAATCCGGTGTTTTGTCATCAAGCCTCAGATTACAAAAACGTGTTTCAAACAAGAGAAACGATATAGTGTTTGGAAAATGGTATTGTATGTGGAACCTTACTGAGTTTGCTGGTTAGTACTGGATGATCGTGACGTGATTGGTTTAAATAAAAAAAATAATTTGAAGTGACGTAGAATCTGAGCAATAGGTTTGGTAAAGAGGGGCAATGAAAGAATGTAAAGAGAGGCAACAAAATTACGAAAAGCAGGGCTAAGAGGAGCTCAATGTTTAAAGAAGACTCTTCTTTCTTTGTAGTATACAAATTACTATAACTGATTATTATAACTGATTATTATTATACAGTCATTATTTTAGCCTTAACATCAGGGATCATCATTCAAGTTATTCAAATCATTCAAATTTGCCACCCCATTCTGTTTAAGTGGCTTCCATCCATGAAATCTCAATTAAAGTTCATTCATCAATTCACTACATAGTGTATTTATTCAGTCAGAAATTAATTAATTATGTTGGATGTGATCTTTTTTTTAAATTGAATGCCACACATTGCGTGCGTTCACACCCAGTAATGAGCAAATTCCTTTGATAGAGAGACTGATAAATAGCCCTAGATTGCTTGCTTCCTCATGAAATTTTGATTGGATGCTTTTCTTGAGTGTGGGGTGAGACGCATGAATAAGGATACTGCTGGCACATGCAGTGGAACAAGCTTTGCAGTTTGATCCGGCAACTTGTGAAATCACATTCACATTTGCAAAGTATTACAGAAGGAGCAAGAAATGGCAAATATCACACGTTTTAACATGTCTGATTAACACGTAACACGTAGTTCACCCTTGGAGAAATCAAACCCTCTCATTATTTATTAGGCTAAGTGAGATGACAGTGGAACAGTCAGTGGTAAAGCAGGAGGGAGATGTTTTCTTGTTTGCCAGTGTTGTGACACTCACCATGTAGGGCCTAATACCAGTAGATGAAGATGGGAGCATCGTGAGTGATTAAATCCTGGACACTGTGTGTGACAGGGCCAAAAATATCTGGTGTTCATTTCAACATAGACAATGTTAGGGGCCATAGCTAATTTTTTATCTCGCCCCCTTCCATTGTCTTGCCCTACATTCTTTTTCTTTGTGTCCACGTTATTGTGATGTCTTAGAGCTGGTCCCAGTCATGAATTCTGTTTCGTTCAGGACATTTTTTTCCTTTCCTTTGCTTTCATGAGAAATTTTCTATTATGGCTGGCCTTGCCTGATAGGTTCAATAAATGTCATTTGATTGCTCCTTTTTCTCCACACAAGGAAAAATGAACAAATGTCCACGGTCATTTTCAACAGTCCTGCTGATTCAATGACTCTGTTGATTTTGACCCTGTTCAATTAAGTCCTCACCGAAAATCGCTTTGTACCCTAATATGGAATCATGCTATTAAGCATTGCGTGTCATTTGTTTACCGGTTTGTGTTTTTTTAATAATGTTGTACAAAGGTTTATTTGTATAGCGGAAGCAAAACGACTGCACAATTCATTTTTGGTGACCTCAGACTGTGATGCATACAACATCACACAACGCGCCGGTGAAGTAATTACTTGGGTAACTGTAAATAGCTCTGAAACAGTTGAGGCCAAATTGTTACAAATATTTTGTTCACAGCTTTGAAAAACTAATCCAAGTTGAGTCAAAAATGCAGCCAAATAAATGGATCACTAACCAAACCAAAATGTAACAGCAACACCAAGGTTTGCATTTTCACACATGCATGTGTTGTAGGGACCAAATACAGGCGGTGTTGCATTGCCCAGTGCCAAGACTGTAACATCGGTTACAAGAACTGCCTGAACTATCATGGAGTTGAACACCCTTTGAACAGGGTGTACCTCACCAGCAGAACGTTCCTACAGGCTACTTGCAGGCAGGCAAACATGTTGTGCTCATGCTGTGACTCTGATTAACATCATAGACAGATGGTATATAAAAATGTACACACAATGGAGTATTAAACATTTTAGCTTGCAGTGAGCCAATGATTTCTTGTATCACGGTATCTGCAAATAAATGGATCAAGCTAGACGTTGATAGTAAGTATTTTAGCTGCCAGGCATACCAGATAAGGAATGCTTTGCTTGCTGTTTGTTCTACACGTTCAAAATGATGACATCAATTATAAAACTGAATAAATCATGTCAGATTCCAAATCGTAAACAAACTTATCATAGAACTAAGAGAAAGGAAAAGTAGGCCTAGCTATTTATTTTACTTGGAATTAAAAAAAAACAGGCCGCCTGTCTGGCTTTGCAGGAAATATTAATATGACAATTTATTTTCTCCCAAGAAATATTCCCTGTGTGTGAGTGGAACTTAGTTATAACTTATTATACAAGCAGACTCATTAAGCCATGGATGCATTACAAGCATACCAGAGTGTTTTACGAGCATCACGTTTGGCTTTTTTGAATATCCTATGTGTTGGGAGAAAACCCATTAAAGTGCGATTTAAAAGTCTCCCAGGTCCACTGCCTTCTGGTAACTGGAGACGCTAGGGGTTTGAGACAAACTGAGGATCGAGATGGAAGATTTGCCAAGGCAGACACTGTCCAAAACAAACACATTGCAATGAGAAATGGAGCAAATTGAACTCGAGTCGTTGCTTGAGATGCAGTCGGGTGTATCGGGTGACTTCTTAAGAAACTTCAACGTAGTGAACAGGTGGGGGAGAATGGTTGCCCTCTCTTGTTGTTTAACTGAGAATTGAACTGAACTGCTGTTGAATAGTTTATGTTTTGTAGGCTTGGGTTGTTTGAGGGTTGAGAGAGTAGGATGGATATATGGCAGGCAAGGATGTGGCTTATGAGTTTAAATGAAATGAAACCATGTTATGATTTGGATATGTTATGCAAGGGTTGTATTTGGTTTGTCTAAGTAAGCTTATGGTATGTCATGGTTGATTAATTTAGGTTGAGTTTGGTGAGGCAGGTTAAGAAATTGACGAAATTGAAGTTACCAAAAAGCTCATAAACTCAGATTAAGGAGCGTATGATAGAGTAACATTATATATAATATGATGAAATTATACAATTATTGTGTGGCTTGTACATACACACACATAATACATTCAGAAAAAGTCCAGCCCACAGGCACCGAGGGCCATGTGTGAAATTAATTTAAATTATATTAACCAAGTTCATCTACTAATGTCACCAAAAAAATGTGTCGGCGGGAAATATTGTATAATGTCACACATCATGGCCCGGCCTCCTTTACCCAGCATGCAACCCTGTCATGGGCGGGATGAGGTTAAGGAACGACATGCCATGACCCCACCCCCTCCAAACATGTTCAGTCAGGCACCCTCTGTCCTCCATATGGCTTTCTGATTGTCAAGCACTTGTCTCTTTGTCCTAGAGTTCACTTCTTCTCAATTCCCCCTCCCCCACCCAACTGTCTCTCATTCTGCTTCGTAGCACCTCACAACCTCCCTCCATCTCTCTCTCTCTCTCTCCCCCTCTCACCTTTTCTCTCTCTCACCTTCTCTTCTCTATCTCTCACACACCTGCTCGTTAACTTGCATGGCCCCATTTCATTTTGTGCAGTCTGTACCACCTCCCGTGTTTCTCTCGTTCCGTCATCTGTTCTGTCTCTCTCTCTCTGGCTCTCTCTCTCTCTTTTTTCCAGCCACCAGCGTGGGAGGATTAGTCAGGCAGAGAGAGAGAGAGAGAGAGAGAGAGAGAGAGAGAGAGAGAGAGAGAGAGAGAGAGAGAGAGAGAGAGAGAG
>JAOPJO010000154.1:3964175-3978236 GCA_027123675.1 Molva macrophthalma
ACACACACACACACACACACACACACACACACACACACACACACACACACACACACACACACACACACACACAGTGCGTACCGCTGTCAAGATTGAGGACCAGCTTAGGGGTTGCTGTTTCACAGGGTTACAATGCCATAACCCAGAGGGGATTGAGTTCAAATAGCCTGTCCTCTGTGCTCCCTATCGCCAATGATCTTCCTTAGGGCCCCTGCCTCACAGAAAAGAAGCGACGCGCTCTGAAAAAGGCGCTCGGCACTGTGCTTTGTCTAGGTGTCCCGCATATCTCCTCATTGGAAACAACTGAAAAAAACACAAAGGCCCTCAAAAAAATTACGCTCTATGGACACGGGCCCTTAGGAAGGTCATCATATACCCAACGCTAGTATATGATGTAACTGGTTACTATGTAACTAGACTTGGATGATAAATGATAAGCCACGCATTGCTTTTTGGTGGCCCGTTTCTGGTCCGCCCATTGACATCAAACACACAGTACGAAGATCCTAGGGCGAGGACTGGTCGAGAAGAGACACATTTGGGAGGGTGATGGGGTGAGGATGGGTTTCACAGGTCCTCGATAGTGTTAGCCCAAGGGGATACAGTTCAAGTAGCCTCAGTAAGTGAGTTCTGCACGAGCGGTGCAGCACAACGGGGGCGAAGAGTGTGGAACTGCCGTGAGACGGAGGAATTTAATGTCTTTCGCTCCATTGGAGAGCTTTAACTGAAACCGTCCGTCCCTGAGGCACAGGCGGTACGGCGGCGACGGCTAAAAGGCGGCGACGGCTAAAATCATTAATCGCTTGTTTGTCTGTTTGCGTTTGTAAATGGGGGAACTTACCAGGTTATTGTGACGTGTTTATGAGGCTGTTAGAGCGCAGACGATAAGACCAAGGCTGAATTCACTGACATGGTCATTTACGGTCACTGTCTCTGGGTAATTAAACAGTATAGCCTCTTGACAAATGACTGTGTGGAAGCGCTGTACACAATTCTAATGTCTAGGGTTGCTTAAAGCAAAAATCCTGAATTTCTTTCACGTGGAACTGTTTAATATTACGGTAAAAATTCAAGCGATTTATTTTTTTAGGGAGAATCATGTTCGCAAAGGGATCTGCTATTATTTCAGTTTTTATTGCCAAGTTTGATGCAAAGCCAGCGTTGGCGTGGCGTGCTGCCTTCATACATAATATCTTTGTAACTTTACATGGTACCGTTCAACATCTGCGTCTTGCATCACAATATAGGGGTGTAACTACGCATCTTTCAATTTAATACAAACTTTTGTTTTTGGTGTCACCATTTCGATTTATTTTTTGGATTCTTTACACATGATAATATACTACACTTCATTTAGCGGATGTTCTTTTACTAAAGCGAATTACAGGCGGGGCTGAGAACAAGGAAAGTATGCAATCAATATTGGAACGACTACAGCAGTGCTGCGTGACCGCATCGAAAAAAGAGACTAACTACAGAGAGTACACAGTAGCTATAGCAATCAAAAATAAAGGCTGGTAGTTGTTAAATTATTCGTAGCAGTCAAGTGCACAGCAGGAGGCCGTGCATGCCAGAAACCCATCTTATGGAAGTGATGGGTTTTAGGATGTTTTTTTAATATGCTGAGGGAGTCTGCAGATCCTATGGAGCTAGGTCGCTCATTCCACTATCAAGGTAACACGCACAAATGAAGCTGGACTGCAACTTGCCACTTGCTTCCTCATATATATTCTGGTTTAGATCTTGTGAACTGACAGGATTGACTGAATTGGTATGGTAGACACTAAGGGTAAGATAAGACACTAAGGGTTACACATATTATGATTTGACATACACTTTTTGATTCAGGATAATAATGCTTCTCATATCCGGTCCTCATGCGACTACATATGAGATATGTTGACTATCTAAGCTTAAAACTAGCGGACAGTATAATTCTGAATTTGACATTATCACCAAAACATATGAACATAAATGACTTGAGTACATATAATTACTTGTGTCACTGCCAAAAAGTGACAGATTGAGCCCCTTGCTCAAGCATGGAGGATGGACACAATGTTGTTGACCCGGCAACCTCCTGGGGTTACAAGACAATAGAATGATCACACAACAAGATATGGAGATAGCTCTTGGTCCTGTTCAGATTCTGATCATAGACTCATGAAATAAAATCCCTCTGCGTCATTAGGGTCCGTTATACATGTTATCAGAATTACAGGTCATTTTACATGACCTGTTACACAACCTGGTGTCATACCTCACGACACTCTATTACTGTGCAAAGACCAATCAGTCAGTCATCCCTCTCTTAGTTCCAAAAAAAACCTGAAACCTGGCTTTTATCCCTTTGGTCAGGCACAGAGGACGTTCACCACTCAGACACAAAACCTCTGTATTGATCCAGTCTCCTCTTCCTGGTGGTCTCCTGGTGGTCCCCGACCAGTCCTGATTCCTGCCTGCCTCTTTAGGACGGTCAAGGTTAGGCTGATCCATTGTCTTGAGTCCGCGCCACCCCCCCAGATCTGTATCTGTGTCAATGTCTTTTCAGTCTGCGTCGCTCTGTCCTTCTGTTTCGCTGCTGGAGGAAAGGATATGCAACGTGCCAGAGAGTGAGTGAGTGAGTGAGTGGGAGGGAGAGAGAGGGACATCGAGAGATGGAGAGCGATAGGGAGGGAGAGACACGAGGAGAGTGAACGGAAGGGAGATACTCATCCAACTCTCCAGCAGTTTCAGTGACTCACTTAAATTCCGGTGCCATCTCTCTGTGAATTTTTAATGCGACAAATGCCTGTGTCTATCACGCACAGGCAGCCCGCGGATCGGGGTAGCTTGACATGGGGATAAATGGAAGGGTGTCAAATGGACCTCTAAGGACACGGCCCAGATATGAACTGTGTAATTTTGAAGGAGCACTTCTATGTGGCGTTGCACCGATGAACCGGCAGAAAATGAAGCAAAACAATCAACCTGTGAACTCTCAGACATAAAAACACATTGCATTATATATGGAGCATTCTACTTTCCTTTGTTTATTTGTTGTTGGCTCGATGTCCCCAATGTCCGGAAACTGTAGGCCTCCTTGAGCGAGAATCCCTAACCCCAGCCTGCTCCTTAATAGGCTGTATTTGAATTCATGGCAACTGTGGAGGAAATCTTCTAAATTACTAAATAGTAAATAGTAGGGCAAAATGAAAAAAAAAAAAAGGAAGAAAGAAAATACATTTCCAATTATCGACCGATAAGACATATATTTATCATAAATCCCTTACTACGACTACTGTATATTGGAACATCATTACTAGTACTAGTAGTAGAGTCGTCTCACCTGGATGGGGTCACGGTTAAGGCGCTGCAGTGTGGTACAGAGCTCCCTCTCCGGGAAAGGGAAAGATAGATATCTGGGCTGTGGTGTGATGTCCACCAATAAACTGGCAGGGCCTGGTGGGGATGGGATGAGAGCACGGCACCAAAGTGAATGAAGAGGGCGGAGGGGTAGACGGAATGTGGGTCACATCGTCCGGGCGGCCAGCAGCATCCGCAGAAGACTTTGAAGCAGTTTTAAAAGATGGTTATTGCATTGAAGGCAGCAGACGGGGCCTGGCCTGTAATGCCAGAGGAATCAATCCCAGCTAGTTTAGAAGGAATTAGAAGGCAGGACGAGAGGTCCTGACCCCGCAGTGATCTTCTCTTTAAGATAGAGGGGCGCTGATCCGGGATTACTGGTCCATAGGTCCCCTGTGATCCCCGAAGCTCAGCCCATCTCGGGGGGGCCAGCTTCATCACGTGCTGGCCAAGCTCGGGGTCAATAATCATAATCGAGAAGATAATATGTTGTTGGGCCGGTTTGGGATAAAGTAAAAAAAAGATGCCTTGCTAAACCTATTAGGCATATAGTTTTCTTTACTTTTAATTCAACAGGGGGTTGGGGGGAGGGTGATGCAGACGAGAGGAAGCCGGCAGAGTGGTTTATTCTGCTTATACCACAGTCACCAACAATGGTTAGAGGTTTACCTATATCTTATAATGTTGTAGTTTTTTTCTCAACTTACTCAGCTGAAATTGCTATATTATTTTGTTGCGCTTACGACATATTGTTTTTGCTTTGTCAAGGAAACCTCTGATCGATAGTTCTATTTGATGTTTTTTTTCTGAACTCATTAATTTCATTAATTGCTTGAATTATTTAGCTATGAAGAGTTCATAGCTACATTGCTCAAGTCAAGTCCAAGTCGTTATTTTTGTTTTGTCATTTTATTTCAAATTAAAACTGGTGATTTGTTGTGATACTTTAGTTTGGTTTACCGAACAGCACAGGGTTTGCTGATAATCAATCATTGTTTGTCAGTGTGAGTGTGTGTGTGTGCGCTGTATCTCCATTCAGCAGCATCTTGTGTTTTGGATGAACTACAGTCTCCCGAGATGTAGCAGCTTGCGAAAAGATCGAGACACGGTTGCACGGCTGTATGGCAAAGCCAGAATTACAACTCTGGATGTGTTCACAGAAATTGATGAGGGTTTTTGGCTCGATGACAGAACCCTAATGAGGAGCCACCCATGTCAACTGGCAGGTGGGATTAGCTTTGCATCTGTCTTTAACTGCTAGTATTCAGTGTGCTTGCCAGGGTGCAGCCGAAAAAAGCGGATGGCAAAGACAGGTGTGATGTCAAATTAAGAGCTTAAGACCTCATAATGAGATAATGACAGTTGTCACTTGGAGTGCTCCAATCTTTTCTGCGTGCACACACAGATGTGCAAATAAAACTTAAAAATGTTTACTACAACCCCAGTATTTTGAGAGGGGGAAGGGGGGGGGGGGGGTGAAGAGACGGGCCAGTTGGGAAGAGACTCCCCAACTGTAAGGAATTAACATAATTGCCGTATTCAAGATTGAGATGCGATACACAAGGAACACGCACGCACACATTTTTTTTGAATTCCCACGGAAACCCTGTTTCATATCAATCTCAATGTAATCACAGGACATTAATGAGGCTCTTAATTACAATTCCCCTAAAGGTACCCTCCCCTCCATCCCTCAATCAACTCTCCCCTATCCAGCCCTTATGGGTATGAGGTAACCTGTAATCAACCATTCCCATCAGGAAGGCCATACATTGCTGGGAGTCCCGAGGGACTGCTCCCATTAAGAGGGTGGAGATTAATTAATCAAGGTGGAGGAGGTGGTGCTCCCGGGGGAGCTGGGGGGGGGGGGGCTGTCTTTTCATTGTTAAGATGGCTCCACTATAGCGCAGAATTGAGGCCATAGTCATTTTTAGATTTGGCAACACGCGAGAGAGTGGTTTTAACGAGAGCATAATGGAGGCCCTCTGCTGATATGGGTTATATAATAACTAAATGGTCTTAATTATGGGTTTTTTATATCTATTGGTTAGGGATATTCTTTATTGTTATCCTATATTATGGAAATAATACTATGGCTATGGATTTAATGATCTACAGATGGACTTGGCACACGCTGAAATGAGCACGGTTTATATATAGATATGTATGTATGTATGTATGTATGTATGTAGCTGGCTAAGGGACTGGAGGAAACCAGTTCCATAAACCAAAATAGACAGAATGTAGCTCATCAGAGCCATCATTTTAAATGCATTAAGTGCAACATAAGCATACTTTTATAACTATAGCTTTTTCTGACACAGTTAAGGTCTCAGGACTAAGGTGATTGACTCCCAGCTGAAAGGATCTAGGTGTGAACTTCAAAGTCTGCAGTCTTTCCTGTAAGATACCTAACCCCTACTTGCTCCTTAATGACATGCATCTAGATAAGTCATGACTTATCTAGACGCAGTGATAAACGTCAGTGGCTTCGGATGAAAGTGTCTGCGAAATTAAAAGAGAGTAAATAGCCGTACCTTGGGAATCGAACAAGTAGAGGCAGCCAATAACGCGCCAACGAGGCGGCTAACTGCTATACAGTGTCCAATGTATAAACATGAACCCCCTTGTTTTTGTCAGAAGACTATCCTTCTTATTGCTATGTTCTCTGCATTCAATTTCTATCCATCCCTTGCCGTGAAGTGTGTTTGTGTGTGTGTATGGGGTGGGGGGGTTGAATGTAAGCAAGATTAGGTCTGTGTTAGGGTTAATGTCATCCTCTGCCGCACACTGCTCCAACTCCACCAGAGAATATAGCACTCATGGATGAGTGATATGGAGGAGGAATGGGGGGGTCTGCTGAGAGGGCTCCTAAATCAGCGAGGCCAGCATGGAAGTTAGCTTGTTGCAGGGCCTGGGATTTGGGACCCGTGGGTGTGGGGGTGGGGGTGTGGGTGGGAGTGACCAGCTCTCTCTCTCCATTCATTTGATGTCCTGCAGAAAACCCACATAGATTACTGCCATGTTGCACTATGTTTCCCCTCCCCACTAGCCTACTACGACTACTAAAACCTTTAATACTACTACTTCTACTACGACTACTACTACGACTTTTACTACAGCTACTACTACTACTACAAATACAAAATAATGATGCGATAACCTTTTAAAATGTTATATCAGTATGGCAGTATAGCCAAACACTATCAACAAATTCACACTGTGTTGAATAAGTGAATTCATATGACTTATGGAAATGTCCAAAACAAGGGGGAATTTGAATTGCACAGGGAGATACGGTGCAACCTCTTAAATCTGCCTCCGCGTAGTCATTCATTCGTTAATTTAGGCTATGCCTCTATAAACGCACAGGGCAAAGGTATATGTAGAACAATATAATACAACACAGCAATCTATCAGCAAAATTGTTCAACTGGTGGTCGCTCGTCACCCATCACTACTCCTATGCATAATGACGTTGAGCTCAATTCCCAAATGACGGCCTCCTTGTCTCCAATGTTTACAGGTGGCGTGAACGTACGGTTGTATATTGAGTTTGTGTTGAGCTGATGCAGTTGTTTTTTTCTCGTGGTGTAAAAATGTCATCGTAAGTCTACGCCAGAAGAGTCTAGTACGTTTTTAAAGAAAATAACAAAAAAGGTGTATACAAAAGGTTCTGCTAAATGTCATAGTAACTCTTAACATGTGATGCATGTTTAAAATGTATGTTCAGGACACTCATGCTACGGGATATCCGGCCTAACTTCATAAATGTCGTCTTGTTCCTCGTAATCAGCCCAAATCAGTGAGCTATAAAAAAAAATGGATAACACAATCTCTCACAAGGACAGACGCACGGATTCAGACAGACAATCCCACACATGCCGAACAAACAAACAAACAAACAAACAAGAGCTGCGTAAATCAGCCCCCACGCCCACGAATGAGGTCCTGTTGCTGGGCTTACTAAGCCTTGTTCAGAGATGTGCTTTGCATCACTCTGGCTCTTTTTCAAAAAAAAATCCAATCAGCCTTTTATATTGTCTGTCGTGGGCGGCAGGCTCCACCTACGTGGTTGTAATTCACACCAGCGGGGGGACTCTTAACGCTGGATATCCCAGGGTCGTGTGCTCGGCACTAAAACGATCAGCCTGGATGATCTAATGCTCCACCCACACCGCTCATTTTTTGGACAACTTTTCCCATGTTGCTGTGCTCTTCACCTCCTTGTTGTTGCTGAATAATTCACCCCCGGGAAGATGATTCAGAGGGGGGGTCACGGCAGGACCTGTCCTTCCTGCCGTATTTCATCGCCGTAGCTCCCGAAGACCAGCGGTGGGGTGGTGGTGATGGTTGTGGTGGTGGTGGTTTAACCAGCACCGCCTTAAATCAGGACCTGGGTCCTGGAAATACGCCTGGAAATACATTAAAACATAAAACATGAGCATAAACATAGCATGGAGTGGATCTTTTTTCCTTTTCAGTTTTTTTTAATGAATTCCATGATGGTCCTAAAATGTTGGGACTATCACTATCACAAAACTGGCATTTTGTCGTAGGTAGTGGAAGAGTAGACGGTGAGAACAAAGTCACTTCCGTTCAATGTCCAATGAAGTTGAACCCCTGCGAAAAAACAAATGAATGAATTAATTAATTAAAACAGTTGTTTCAGCAGGAAGAAAACCACACACTAGGAATGAGTGAGAAAGCCTTTTACACTTTTTTTGTATCCTCTTCGCTCATTGTTTTATGTTTCCAACGTCAACTCAAGATCATATTTTATATTTGTATTAACTACGAATGTTTTAAAATAACAACATAGATAAACGTACTTGTGTGTGTGAACTGTTGTTATTCTGTAAGGCATTCCTGCTTGAATTGCCACTGTTGTATAGCTTTTGACACAAACTGTCACTGCAACAACATTTCATTACTGAACAAACCTGTTCTTTGTGAAGAGAAGGGAACGTGTTGATCAGTTAGATCAGTGTGACCATTTTCCGTTCACTCATTTCAAAGTAATTTCAGTTTTTTTGAAGTTCTGCTGCTTGCACATTTTAGATGGCCCCTAATCTGCTAGAACAGAGCATCTCTGCTGGAGTTTCAGCGCCTTATCTCATGATATTGTAGCGCAAATAAATGTCACTGGATTCATGCATGAAGTTAGTAAAGGACCTACATGGAATCGTTGTGGTAAAAGTTGGGCTATTACATTTAAGGTATGTATGGCTGTTTTTTGTTAAATTCTAGCGGCCACATATTTGACCCATTTTTTTTATTTTGCAACACAAGACAGAAGTAGATATGAATTAACTACATATGATTGACACTGCATTGCAGTCATGTGGCTGTGTTTGTACTCAAAACATACTTTAATAGCTCTTAATATCGTGGTCAGAAGAAACAGTTCCAATTAACATTGGCCCTCGCTAATGTAATGCCATTTATGTAATTTATAAAATGTCCTTTACTTTTTTATAAAACTTCAAATAGTTATAATAATACAGGAAATAACCCCACGTCTAATTCTCTAGACAGGTTGAAGAAAACAAACAATTTTGTTGTGTGCTGGTGAATACAAATGTTGAATACAAATGTTTCCTGATCCTGAACTTGTTGCTTCACCTCCAAAATTCATAATGTTTTAATCATTTCCCCTCGCGGGACTGTCATGTTTTAGAGAGGGACTTTCAGTTCACAAAGGGGACACACACACACACACACACACACACACACACACACACACACACACACACACACACACAGAGGCACACACACACACAGAAGTGCTCTATAAACCATCTTGGAACGATGAGTCATTCTCACTGGAGTAAAACTCCCTAGTTGAACAAATATTTAAGATGATATTCTGTATAATATCATATTGTGACTTTATTGAGCCTGAAATCTCCAGTAATTGATGTGTCTGCTTCCAAACAGGGTTACAACTGGTGCCATGAGAGAAACGTAGTGACGATATTCAGTGCTCCCAACTACTGCTATCGCTGTGGCAACCAGGCGGCCATTATGGAACTGGACGACACCCTCAAATATTCCTTGTAAGTTTAGTCAAACAAAGGCTGGAGGGAGAGAGGAAAGCAATGCCACCGTCACAAAATGTGTTTATGTTATATTTCTGACAAATCATTTTATAAATTGAAAATGTTTTTTATGTTATTGTTACCCAAATGTTTCAGGTCATAACACTGGGGCATGGTTGTTTAGTTGTTAGGGTGTTCTGGTTTGCTGCCATGATGCCCTGTCCCCACTTGCCCTTTAATTACCTCTCACTTGAAGCCACTTGGGGTAGAAGTGTCTCCAAATGTCAAAGTCAAAACTGTAAAAGTCAAGAATGGTGCATAAATACAGAGGTAGTTGAATGTTATTTACTGACGTTTCTCTCTTGTTCCCTCCCCTCTGCAGCCTGCAGTTTGACCCTGCGCCTCGCAGGGGGGAGCCCCACGTCACCCGGCGCACCCCAGACTACTTCCTGTAAACTGACCTTTGACCCCTGTATAGTCCAGTCTAGTATTGCCATGATGAATATATAAATATGTATCAAAAACCACTCTTTCAGCTGATACCATGAAAGACGGACAGAAAGCTAATGGTACAAAGTTTTATTGTGGGGGACGGGGGGCTTTACACAGTGTTGAATACTCGAGGGTTTTCTGAGCAATCGATTCAATTGTCTTGACATTAAAGTGTCTTGTGACGACGGATGGACCAAAAGGTGTGTGCCATAATCACTACTAGAATCATTGCTGAAAACAGATCCCCACCCCCCCCCCTCCTCCCACTATCAATAAAGGGCAGTGATGTCATAATTGCCCTAGCTGCTCCCCCCCGCCCCTCTGCCACAACAGAACGCACATCAGAGACGAACACGACGCAACGTTACTTCGAATACGCCGGTCTCGACCCACATGGTCATGGATTCTCGATGCGGATGCCTTTTCATTTGGGGATTTTTAAAACATGATTTATTTGCACTTTTGTAAATCGAGAATGAATGGAACACAGGTCAGAAGATGCTGACAAAATACCTTGTAAAGAAAAAAATATTTGAATCTTTATTTTTTCTGTATGGCTCTAAGGTTCTCACAGTTGTTCGTTGGTATGAAACATTTTTGTGTTTTTTTGTTTTTCTTTTTATTCCAGAAACACGTCTTGTATCACCATGCCTGGGGTGTATTTGTGTTTTCGTTTTGTTTTTTGCAGAAAAGTTATGGAATGTACTTACACATCCACTGACTGACTCATCTTAACTTAAGAGTCTGTATTAACCAATCCATTCAAATAAAAAATAAAAGGTACTCCCAAGTGTGTTTTTTGAGCCCATTTTTGAAGGAGAACCCCCCCCCCCCCCTGCCAACATGGTGTCTGGATCATTTAACCTTTAGCAGCTTTACATCGGCCGCATTTACTAGCCTTGGAGACACCTTGATCTTGTGAGTTCATAATAAGTTTCACTGCAGATTAATGCGAAACGCAAACTTGAATATCGGGAACACACACGCACGTTTTCAAAATTTTTCAAAGGCCTTAGAAAATGAGGTGTCCAAGGAACATATTGTTAGCGCCATCACATGGTTATTAATATTACTACATACACAATTAAACCTGTTTGCTATTTTTTATCTAAATATTAAACCCGTTAGAAGATCATTTAGACGTGTTTTGTCTACTAAGAATATAGCGCGGTTTTATAACTAGCACACTCATACTTATATAACAAATACTAAACAAAACAAAAAACAATATTTCCGCAGCTGCCTCCTGTCTTGACAAAGCACAGCGCCCCCAGCGGCCGACAGGTTCCACAGCAGACTCTTCCACTACTTGACTGCTGCAGACGCGTTTGTAACAAGGCCTACTGTTGTTGGAAATCTACCTTTGGACTGGTCGAAAACCTACGGTAAGAAATTGATCGAATAGTTCAATGGAGACATTTCAAATAAATGGTTAAAATGAATGGATCACTCGAGTATGTACATTATGCATCATAAACTCAACAGCACAACTGGTTTGTATTAGTAGGCCTCGCTAGCAACGATGCTAACGCTATCCACAAAGTTAGCATTGGGACCAACGGTGGCATTTCAGCAAACATTTCTTGGCTTTGTTATTCAGTTTTACCCGGGGGTGTGCGGTTGCTTCAGCTGTCTGTAGGGTCAGCTATTATGATAAAATGATTAGTTATTCAATGCGGTTTGTCTCATAATGTTTTCATTTCTAACAGCTAATGCTATCAGCAGCACATCAGCAAACCGACGTCATCTATAGCAGCATTGTGCTCCCGACACTTAATTAATTGCATACATCGCTCTTTAAATCTAAGCTCATCCACATTTTGTCAATTTAGTTTACACACTTGAATGTATTGTGTTAAATAAGTTAACTCAGTTTGTGATATTCGGGCCTTATGGTGGATACAGTTTGGAGGTAACCTGGAGGCTGGTGCAGCTTTAGTAACTAGTTTAGACCTTCCAGTAACAACACGTAACGCTACAGCGTCCTCTCTAACGTTTAACCTTAAGTCTTTCAAATCCTCATAACCACTGTGTTGTGTTTCAGATCATGCCAACAATAAAACTTCAGAGCTCCGATGGGGAGATATTCGAGGTCGATGTCGAGATTGCCAAACAGTCTGTCACGATCAAGACTATGTTGGAAGGTAACTGCCTCTTTTACTTATTTTCACCGTTGGTTCTAACCCTACCAATCATTACACCGGTCTAACCTGTTTTCAGTGAGTAGATTTCTCATGCGCTCACGTGTTTTTGATCTTGACCAGATTTGGGAATGGATGACGAAGGTGACGATGATCCAGTCCCCCTTCCTAACGTGAACGCTGCAATCCTCAAAAAGGTAACATGATGAGCTTTTGTTACCACTATCAATGTTAGTTTTAAAAGCTTTGTCAAAGACCCGGGTCAATTGTTGTAGGTCAGTGTCACATGGTTTGACCCAGTGACATAAGGCTCTCATACTTTTTGACCGTAGTTTACCACCTATCATTTTATTGGTGGTACGTTTTTCGATTACAATATTTTTGTATTTGTTTGTTATAACTTTATCACAAACGAATACAAAAATATTGTAATCGAAAAACGTACAAAGTTCTTGCATATTTTGTTGATGTGTATTTTTGATAAGTTTTGGAGCAGGATGTATGATTAATGGAGTTGGGTTCTTGATAAGAGGCTGTATAAAATAAATAAAAAGGCTTCTTTGCCTTTTCACAATCTGCAACTGAGGGACATCACACATGGGACTGTCAAGCTGACAGCCTACCCTGTGGACTTAACTAACTGGTAGGCCGATCTAACCCCGTCCCCCCAGTCGTGTGTCTATCGCTTGGTCAAGGTTTGTACTCGATAAAAGACAGATTAATACTGACTTTCCATTTGTGTAAAGTAGTGGAAACCATTGGGGTGAAAAAAGCGGCTACAAAGCGATTACTCGAGGCGAGTACCTTTGAGATCTGGACCGTGTGTGTGATTGTGCACTCTGAAGCACAAGCCCTAGGGGACACTATGAATCGCATGTCTTGAGGCTAGGGTCGGGTACCGTTCCCAGTTAAACGGATAATGGTACGGGTACCTGGGATTCATTACCGGTACTTTACTCTTAACTGTAATAACTACAATTTTTAACTTCAATGGTAAAATAAGTCAAAACTTCTCAATTTCAGCATTTTTATTGATGTAGAACATTTTACACATCCCACACAAAATAGAACCCAGTCCGTTCCTCCCTCTCCCTCCCCACCCGTCCCTACAACCGCCAGCCTGGCCCGGGCCGTCCCCGTAGCGTGAGGACGCTGTGGCGTGGGTCTAGGAGAGGTATCGGCGAGTGATCCGGCGGGGTGGCATGGTCCTCTATGCCAGGGTGAAGGGGGTACCCTCTGGGGCTCAGACTGGGATTCGAGGGCGGGGCGGGGAGACCTGTCAGTGAAAGCAAGAGTGTAAACAACACGACTGACAAGCTGATGACGCCAACAATAATAATATATTTGTAGTTAAAAAAAGCAAAGTGAAACCTTATTTTACTTAAATTGAAGTGTGTGGGTCTAGGTCATTCACTGTCCCATACTGTAATATTTCCCCGTAAATAGTATGCAAGTCACATAATATATCTTTCATACCCAGATATACCCAAAAATGACGTCAACGATGAACAAGTTACGACAAACAAATTATCCAATGAGCTAATTAATAACCTGAAGATGTCGATGAAGTTGTCGATGCCTCGGCTTCGTCGGCGAAGGGTTTAAGTTCTTTGGCGCTGGCAGCAGGAGTACTACGGTTAGCTACCAGGCTTTTAGTTTTAGATTAGTGTTTGACCAGGTGTTTACTCAGGTTAGATGTGTTTTCCTGCTCCGCCTTGCGTTTCACATTACAACGATGGCAGCGTGCGTTGTCTGCGTCGAGGTCTGTGTCCTGTTTGGAAAAGTGTAAAGAACCACACTAGCGACCGCTTTGCACCACCTGAACCAGCTGCGGCGCTCTCTCTCTTTCTCTCCAACGTACACTGAAGCATACGCTCTCACGCACCAGATTGTTGAGGTACAGAAATGCCACCAGGTGTGAGTGTGATTAGCCATTACAAGCAGTTTGAACATCTGCCCTCCCTGTGCCTTAGTGACATCACAAGTGGGAGTGTCCACCTAGATGTATGATGGATAGATAAGCAACATTTGCTACAGTCCAC
>JAOPJO010000154.1:3994465-4005587 GCA_027123675.1 Molva macrophthalma
TGTGTGTGTGTGTGTGTGTGTGTGTGTGTGTGTGTGTGTGTGTGTGTGTGTGTGTGTGTGTGTGTGTGTGTGGTTTGTATAGGTGAAGGGAATGCAGTCACCACTAAAAGATGCCTGAACAATCCAGGGCCTTTACATTGGTCTGCCCTAGCCCTCTCACTTAGCATCACATATAATTACTGCTGACAAAAACAGAAAACTAAAAGTGATGCAAAGAAAACCCTGAGTATTTGTACTGTACAGACTGTACAGATGGCGACACTTGTCGTCCCCTCAACTTAATTGCTACGGTTATATATCACCACGTTCAGTCCCACCGCTTGCTGAGTGCTTAATTGTGGTGTAGTTGAAAGTGACTCAGACAATAGCAGATTGTTTATTGAGCCACTAATCTATCCTCCTCCTTGTCCCCCTTCGGACACTGTGGACACTGAAGGTAGGAAACAGGATCAATGGCCCATCTAAGGCTTTTAACCACACATACAGTATCCAGTGTAGCCAACTCACACACATACTGTACATGTGCGCCCACACACACACACACACACACACACACACACACGTACACACACATACATTCTGTGCATAGAGACGTCTGCTGGAACAAAAAACGAAAAAAGGTATTCATTAATCCGGCCTTTTTTCCCTGCTATTGGTTCTTGGTGACATTGAAATCACCCAGAATGCATTGCACACGGTGCAGGGGTACATTAACCAATTTTCTTTGAAGTTCTATTCTGGGTTTGCCTTCCTGTCTTATCTGTGAATGAAATATTAACCTCCAGACCGGTGGCTAAGTGTTGCATAAATATTGCATAGTGTTGAAGAAGTAATTGGCTTCACCATCTATTATAGCCGTCATCCTGGCATGAGAAGTGGGAAACTGCAGTAGACCACTGTAGGGCTCACAGCAGAAAGAATTTTACATTTGCTCCCATGCTTCATGTTTCTCCTCACCAAAATCCATTTTATCAGCATTTCTGTAACAAAGTTTTGTATGAGAATGCTAGATACAGTATACAGTATATATACAGTTTACTGTTGTAAATAAATGTATGTAAATATGTTCCCCTTTTTTTTTTTTCTTCATTGCTTTTCTCACAATTTAATCTATTATCAATATCTTAAATGTAAATTTGGATGATGAGTTCTCTGAACAACACACTGGATAATGAAAGGGGTTATGGTGGAACATCTTTGAGTATGTTGTTTATGGACTCTGTCGGGTACTACCTTGATGTGAAGATCGGATGAGTGTCCACCCCTATTGTAAGAAACAAGGAAATGCACAGTCGCTCCCATAGGTCTTTGGTCCCTCCTCCTGCCACCCACCAAGTGAATTAGATTATCCTTAGGCTGTCCGTTACCTGGCAACTTTCCTGAATTTATTCACACTTGACTAGCATAACCCAATAAATTTCTCTAACACATCCAGGTACCCCTGATGGCTCTAAGTGCTTACAGCCCATAAAGGAATCAGTAAATGGGTTGTTGTTGAATTGCATGATTGCATGGACCAATAAGTAATCACATTAAAGCACCAAGTCACCCACTATTGCGATTTCCTGCATCCGTACTAAGGCACATTGGGAACAGCCATCTTACACAATGCATCTGCAAAGAATCTACACGTGGTGCGTAGTGTCGGGGGGATTCACGATTTGTGATCTGGTCAGCAGGTTCTGTGTATTCTCTTGGCCGGCTGACCACGCCAGCTCGCCTTCTGACCGTGGAGCTTTGAGCTTTCATGGAGGCTTTGCTCTCCATTTCGTCTTTTCATCATGGACCCCATGAGCCGCACTCTGTGTTGCTCGAAATGTGACCCGCTGCCGTGTGTGTGTGTGTGTGTGTGTGTGTGTGTATACATACATAATATATAGGACTTCGCTCAGGGCTTAGGACTCGCTCTCTGTCTCACTCACTCTCTCTCTCTCTCTCTCTCTCTCTCTCTATATATGGTGTGTATATAAAACCCCTTGTTCTGAAGTGCTGATAGAACTCTGCGTGGCCCTGCACAGAGGAAAAAAACGATCGCAACTTTTGGATGAAGAGGATTAGGGATTTGGCCCTCAAATGGTTGTCAGAAAGGGACTGAGAGGCAGAGCTCATCTGTGTCAAGCGGTCGCCAGCAAGAGCTCCAGTAAGAGCTTCTCCTCCTCCTTCTCCTCCTTCTCCTCTTCCTCCTCCTTCTGTGGAGAGTTTGGATCCAGAACCGCAGCCTTTTATCTTCCCGGGTGCAGATGCCTGTGTCAGCGTGAGGATGGCTATCGTGGACGCGTGCCCGATACAATTTGCGGTCTTAGTTCCAGGCTTTGCATGTATTTATGTGAGATTTCCCCTCCATCTGTCACAACATCAGCACACGGTGACGCCAAGTCAAAAATATTTGACCCCTTTTGTTGTGTTACAATTGAGATGATTGACCTCTACAGCAAGTCGCTGTTGGATTTAGATCCAGCGGCGCGGCTTTGCAAACCGAATGAATCGCAAACAAAACAACTTTCTACATTATCTGGTTGTATTCAGAACTTTACGCGTGATTTGAATGATATATTTTAACAGCCCAATACCAGTTTCAGTAGCTGAACAGCGGCTCTTTGATCGCTTTCTACAACAGAAGTGTTCAAGCTACAGACGCTTAGTTAGCCATCTAGATACCCAACTAGATAGATGTCTGATTGACAGGCTGTCATTCCGTTACTCAATGCTACAGAGACACCAGCGTGGATGACCTCAAGGCCAGTAGCTAGTAGGACGCCATTCACCAAGCTAGTCTGATAACGTCTTACTTGTTTGATACGTGCAGCACAAGGTCAGTCCAACCTGACCTCCAGAGCACAGAGGAATCAGCAGGGCATTATACCTCGGCTCTGTTTCTATTAGGATTCAAATAACAAGCAAGAACCAAATCAAAACCTGTTATACCCAACTGACAAATGTAGATGATACATACTAAAAACTAGCAGTAAAACCCAACCTAATTTAATCTAGAAAATGTCATAATGGGGAGCCTAAATGGATATCTTTGTGGATGTGATCAGATTGTTTAGTTTGTTTATTTTGTTTGTGAAGCCTTGGAAGACCGAAAGATATCGAATCAGAATATATTGTGCCACATATTATGAATTATGTCTGTTTTTCTCAGTTTTGTAGCTGATATGTATCCAGCCTGAGGCAAATGCCACACTTTGTCTCACAGCAAATGACTTGACATATATTTATCATTGGATTAACACTCGGGTTAGAATCACCAGGAACTTGCAACACATTTCTGAGATGCAGAAAGAACATCTTCTGTCTTGATAATGGTGAAGAGTTCAAAAAGATAAATCTTGTTGAAAATGTTTAATGAATGTGCAATCAAGACATATTCTGCATTCATTGGATGCAGCTTATAGGTTATAAAGTCCTGGAAATACACGAGCTAGAACAAAGTTCTTATGAATAGATAATATAATGCAAATGTTTATCTGACTCAACATTTCACATTTCTTTTATAGTTTATTCCTTAAATTTACATTAACTCATTTAGAAGACACTTTTAAGCAAGTATACAACCAAAGTAGGAGCAACTAAAAAGAGTTCAACGCGGCCAAATAAAAAAGCTTCAAAACAGAGTGCAGAGTCGATAATTACTGATGTTATATCTCAAAAAGTGCATTCAGACTTCTACAACAAATTAAATTTATAACAGCAAGAGACAAGTGAGTTCATGAGTATGCATGTATGATCGTTGTTTATTTCTTTGTGTTCTGGTTGCTGTTGTGTCCCTCGTAAATACTGACTGTGAAAACACATTTGATGGATTGATTTTGAGCCCGGGCAATCTGTTATTTTGGAACCCAGCCACCATCGGCAATGCAAACAAGCACATGCAGTGCATACAATTTTTTTATTTCTCCTGAATGGAAATCTAAAACCAAAATCCATACCATATTCTTTTACTGGTTGAGGATTCAGACTTTCATAAGAAGCAGTCTAGAAATGTAAATGAATAGGCAACAGCAGTATTTACCCAGGAACAATCAAAGCTCATAATGGAAATGCCATCAAGCCTTTAGATCTATTGAGTGAACAATACCTCACATGTACATTCCTGTAGATGTGCTATTCATAGCCTCAGCTTTTAATTAAAACATCTGGATTTGTCATCTTAATAGTATAGTGAGGACGAGGAGGCTGACGTAGCGAGCTCGAAATCAATCAATCATCGCCCCTCCGGAGTGCACCCGTGCGACCATGTGATGCGATCACCCTCTCAGCGCGGATCAAAGTTTAAAACCCGTGGATTATTTTTTTAAGACATGACAGAAATCCCATATTGTGCTACACAGAGGCCTGCTGATGTGAGATGCACCCTGACAGCGCTCGCATCTCTCTCCACGCCACCAGAGCCCCGTCGCACCACAGAGCGCTGATTGAAGGAGACTCCGACCTCATGCTTATCTAATGAGCAAGCGGTGCGTGTTCGCCTCATTAATAACCTGTCACATTCATCTCCCGGGGATAATAATGGATCCATGGGCACTGACCCCCCTTGCCTTTCCCTGGGAGCCGCTGGCCATGGTCAGCCACCCCACCCTCTGCGATGTACAGCCGGAGTAGGATGATAGTCTAGTAGTGCGGGTGTGGTTGGTTAGGGAGCCCAGGTAAGAGGTTGTGGGTTCTGAACCCCAATGTCCACAGTCTACCCCGTGGTATCCATTTAGCAAGATGTCTATCCCCTACCTGCTCATTAAGGACATGCCATGTATCTGAAGTAGATTTCACCACGAGTCGCTGTGGATGAATGTCTCTGCTGGTGTAGTAAATGGCAACGCTACCCCAGTGCCACTGCAGCCCAAATGTTCTTATCAGAACGGACATATGTAGATGGATGGAATTTACAGAGGAGATAAACAGTCTGTTTCTTTCAAGGATCTTGAATATTCCCAATGTATTGTTGGCTCCATAGTTGTATCTTCCACCTGATCATAAAGGAAAAAAATAAATAAATAAAGAACAAATAACCCAAACCAGACAGAAGCAGCAGTGCCAAGCATAACACATTAGCCCTCAACCACTGAAAGTCATGGCAAAGTCATTGCAAAGTTTGAGGACCCCAAGCTCAGATAGTTAAATCCAACCAGGTCCCCATTTGTAACAATGGCTCATTTGTGAGCGGGTTTGCAGAAGTAACAACAGATGAATTTGTACAAACTGAAAAACCCTTCCCACTGAGTCATATACATTGGAGATACTCCGTATAGTTTGGGCAAAGGGTGGCGCCCGGGTAGATTGTTAGGAGGCAGGACATGACGTAAAAAGTATGCAGCGGAGGTCTCAGTGTTTTGTTTACACACACATCGAAGACGGCGGGGGGGGGGGGGGCTACCAACTCCGTGATGAAGACGAGTTAGTTTTTTTTGCGGTGATCACCATCCTGCATTTATTTATACATTTCCGCAATACAACCAGAAGAGCGGAAAGCAGAAAACTGTTAGAACGCAAAATACAGGCGAGCGGAGAAAGCACGAGGCAGCTCCTCTCATTGAGAATTCTCCGGCTCTCCGATTCTCCAGACTCTACACTAGGGGCCTGGTAGGTTAAACTCCGGGGGGGGGCAGATTCTGACACTTTTGCTCACACATGCAGCCCCGCCGGGGATTATCCGGAAAATGTCAGACTTTGGGTGCACGTGTGAAAGGCCTATTAGTGACACTGCAGCGCATTACTATAACATCCTAAGAAGGGGGAAAACACACTCAGTGTTGCCTTTTATCAATAAACAGAGCTGCACACTGACACAACTACACTGGTGTGGAATTAGACAGCGACGTGCACACTTCATATGAGGCCCTCGCACACTCATTCGATTACTGATTCACTTTTTTTGCCTTCAGCTACAAAGGAGTTCTTTCATGTTATTCACAAACTACACCGTAATCCAACGTCCTTGTTCAGTATGTCCTTTTTGTTCATTTTCACCACCTAAACTAAAGGCTCGATTCTACGTCTATGCCGGTGCTTATGTGGAGGTTCAGCGACATCGAATGATCATACTATGTGACGATGACGTGTCGTATGAAGTAACATTTATGAACCTCCTCAAATAAAACGTTTGTATTCAATGCTATATGCTCCAAGTGGTTTTCACTGGAAAGAGGAAGTGGGCCAATCACAGTCCATATAGCCGTCTGTCACCCCAGTTTTGGAGAGGTGCATGTAAGCTACGACGGCGGCCTGTGTAGGCTATTCAGGCGAGGTAGGAGTCAGCTGGGTTCCTCTGACGGCTATTTGACCCGGAAGCAAATTCACCTTTTTTTTTTTGCCGTAGATCTTGGCCTTCTCTATCAAGTTATTGTCTTAGAATATGATATATACTGTTCCTTTAAGCAATAGATTTTTATTAGAGACTAGAGTGTTTATTTATCCCTCATCGTTTGTCAAGATCTCGGCACATATTTGTCTATTAGTGACACTTTCTTTCTTTCCTTTAATATATGCATAATTTCAGCAGCAGTCATGAAGAACGATTTTGTATTATTGTTATTATTATAACCGGGACAATAAATGTCATTCTTTCATTTTTGGTGCGATCCTCCCAGAAAAAAAGGTAATTCAATGAATCAGTAAACTGCTACACCCAAAACTGGTGGTGTTCAACCCCATGATGCTCAGAGTCCACAATTAGTATGACAAATGACACAAAAGTCTGCTTCTGTTGTGCAAGAGAGCTTAGATAAGGACTTGCTGTCAGGAGCACACATCTTTTAAGACCTATGTCATTCACAAATATTAGCTTTCAAACTGGTAACATAAAACAGGCTAGGGTGTCATAACTGACGTCATCACAATGATCTGTAAAACTCAGCCGTCGCTTAAAGCCGATCCTGAATTCCTGTTGGGCAGCGGTGGAGCGAACAATTGGAAGGCATGATGAGTTAGTTCTGTGTTCACGTCCCCAAAGCACATACTGCCATGCTGTATCACCCTCAAACAGAAACAATAGGGGAAATAGGTACAATTTGTGTGTTGCAGATGTGAAAGGTTGTTGTGGCATCATCTGCTGACAATTGAACTGCAATTTAAATGACCAAACATCACTTATGATGGACAAACTTTTTATTAAGATTCCAGATGTTGGCATTTATGATTGACACATTCTTTAATAACATTCCAGATGTTGTCACCAGGTTGGGTTCCCCCTCAAGGAAATATGATGGCAAATTAACAAGCGTTCCTGCTGGAAGAATCACAAGCATACTCGTCATGTACTGTAGTTAAACAGGTGCTCGGTACAACTGCACTTCAGTTTTCCACAGTTGGTTACTATTGCAATTGCTTACTATTCAGTTTGCTGTTCGGCGCTTGATAGAGAGCGCGGATAGAGATAGATGCATTCTTTATTGAAATCCAAAGGGGAATTCAAAATGCCAGTAACATACCAATTCACATACATACTAAGAATAAGAATACCCTGATTGCTTCCCTTACCTCGGATTTGACAGCTCAGCACGTTATTTGACGTGCAGTGTGGGTAAAGAGAGAACTCAGATTTTCCTTGAGGCTGGGTTGACTGGTGGGCTTCCCTAAGCAGGTCTGTATACACCTCTTCCTGTCACCACGCTACCCATCACTCTCCTCAGGACCTGCTTAGCAACACGCAGAGCAAACACAAGGTAAAGGGGCGCTACACAGTACAGTATTTGATTAAGCAGCTCTGCAGTGGTTAAAAGGAAATGGATCATTTAAATAAATTCCAATGCATAGATATTACGTGAATGTACAGGTGTTAAAAATAATTGAGATGCAGATTTTCTTTACATTTTTTCCTGATGGCCTGCCATTTTCCAATTTGTATGTACTGTGTACTCTGTGTTCTTACAGCTGCTGTATCACTGTGCTTAAATTGTGTGTGGCTGTACTATGTGTACCACCTCCAAAGAAACACAGACACTGTGAACAAAAGCCTCTTTCAAATTTTTCTAATCAGGCAAACTGACACAAAACTGCCTCTGAATGGCAGTATCCGGATACCTTAAACCGCACAGTAACCTACTCCATATGTACACAGAAAGCGCCCTACTTGGGGTGACAGCGAGCACTGCAAATGATCCCTAAATGCAAAGAAGCAACATTAATTATAGGGCTTTTATTCAATAACTCCTCATTTCTTAAACCAAGTGGCTCTCTGTATGGTTTTGACAAGGGGCCAAGGCACAAAGTGCTAGCCTGGTGGTTGGAGATAGCAGAGAGCCTCTGCCATGCCTCTAACCGCGAGGCTAGTTTCCCTCAGGAGAGTGAGAGAATATATGCTATCACAGACACATGCTTCTCTAATGAGCCACACATTTAGCTCGCTAGCTGCTAGGAACCTCTGCGTCGGTGTCACAGGAAGTGATGTCGACAGTTGGTCTCATTGTGATAATCTCTTCGTTCTTTACGCGACGCAACATTTCTTTGAAAGATAAACAATAATATTACCTTATAAAGGAAATTAGTAAACATGAAGACATGTTTCAATAAAAAGGATGGCCCCATTGTTTATTGAAACATGTTACGCTTCTATGCTAATTTGAAGGTAAAAGATAGCAGTGTGTTCCGGATTAACCTTTAAGTGACCTTCAATGACTTTGCAGAGGTAGCCTGTTACAGTGCCGACGGTTTCTTAATGTACGGACCCATTTAAGTTCATAGTACATTATTTACCTTCTGCTGAATTTCACACCCCCCATGTGCTTCAAATCTCTGAAATAATAAGCCATTTTTCTGGGGCTGTTAGTATTTGGAAGAAAGTACCTATTATGCAATGTGTTTACGCCTATGGGTTCTTCGCACGTATCTTTTTCCGTTTTTTATTTGCTTGCAGGCAGCCAGTTGAATATGGGGATGTTCAAAACAGTGAGTTCTGCACATTGAGATGTGTCACCGTTCAATGGCCAGAAGCTTATGTTTTTTTTTCTGCTTCCTAAAGTAATTGATCTGACATTTCCATTTGGTTTCAGCTGTGCGGTTCATTTACTGTTGGAAAAAGGGAAAAATTAAGACCTTCAGGATTCAAAGGCAAGCATTGTAAATCTTGAAATTTGGTTAATTTAATTGGTTTCTCTATCTTCTTTTGCACACTTACGCACACGCACACCACACACACACACACGTGCCTACACATGTGAGAAAACTAAACACAAAAACGAGACGTAAACACAAGGCACGCTAGACGCAGAGATATAGAGGGAGATTTGCATACAACCAGTGTGCGAAGTACGCCGTGGCATTCGGCGTACTTCGGTAGCCATGCGGCACAGGAACAGTTGGCCATCAGATGTGCGTGTTTCAAACAACTTGATCAGGGACACTCAGAATGGCCATCATTTTTTTTCCGGTAGGGCTATATTGAAATGCTTTACCAAGCTCCCTTTCATTGTCCAGTTCCAACACGACAATATGATTTTGGCACTTACTTGACAACAATGCCAACAGGCATGCATTAATACCAGAGTTACTTCATTTTCATTTATTTTCAACACTGGGCAGCACTGAAGACCTTGGCAGCGAACAGAGGATTGTTTTATTTATTTACCTCGAGTAGCCTCGATGCATATGACCAAAGGATTTGTTATATTTGATAGAGTTTGCTACCCAGTAATGTGTCCATGTGTCAATAATTTATAATGGACCCCCACAAACATTCCTAATGAGCGTTTTCAGTGGAGCTCAAGGAGGCTCAGTCCCCCCTTGGATCTCCCGTCATTCAGACCCTGCATATAACCTTTCATTTTATCACTTGCATTGAACATAAAACATTAACGATTTGAAGTCGTTAATGTATATAATTCACTTTCCTCCTTTTTTTTTTTTACAGTGCTTTAGGTTTAGTCCCTGAACCCATCAGTTTAGAGCCAATGTGTTGTATTTGCCGATTAATCATTTATGCTGATTCATAACATTTCTTTCACCATGACAGTAGGATAACACCCTGCCTAAACTCAAGGTCAAAGAAGACATTTCATAGTGAATTCCATCTACACTTCTATTTGTATGGGCTGGGAATTGATGCACACCTTGAGTCTATGGTTAGTATTCTTCAATGAGGGGGGATGTAGTTGTTGTTGAGTCAAGATAGGATAGTTGAATTGTTTAGTTCCATTTTATTGTTAAAGGTAGTACAAACCAACATCCGACTTTTTGTCAGACAAATGTTGGATTGTACTTTTTCTTAAGTAGATAACTGCACCTACACACTTGATTTACTGGTTCCAGCCATGGAATGGAATGGAATGAATATCAGTTTTAAAATGGAACTACCAGTTGGATTCCCAAATACTTAATTCAAGACAGGATAATTAGTCCTCTTATCAGTGAACCACATTAATCCACAGTTGATTTGGTGATTCATCTTAATGGTATTATCAAAGTAAAAAAAACATCAACACTTAACAGTATTTACACGTCCAGAGCTACAAAAATCGTTCTGGGATCTGCAATCGGTTGGAGGAGAAGATGGACAAATTCAGGCCCATGCTCCGGGGGCCTTTAGAGAAGCGGTGCCTTTAATTGTACCAGAACTCCTTCCGTCACCCCCGGCTCTATCCAGCAGGCCGGGTCATTTGCAATAGCCTCCAAACAGCTGAGTCACACAGCTGTGAGCCTAGCCGGGGCTACTTTAAATAAGACTCAGCGAGCGCACCACGACCCGGCTATCACTTGTTCACACTGGGATAAAAAGAGTGCTTCTGGAAGTGATGAGGTTTGTGGGAAAAAAATTCAGCTCAGAGGACCTGCTGACACACACACACACACACACACACACACACACACACACACACACACACACACACACACGTGCATCCACATGCACAAACACCCAAAAATGTCACATGTTATGAATTCTATGCAAATGAAAATGGCACATGCAATTTGTGACATTGCACGTGCTGTCACATGTTGCGTCTGAAACCATGCATATAATGATGGTTCCCTCGAAATGGATTCTCAGACGTTCCGTGTAGCACTGTGAGTCAATCTCATAAAAATATAGTAACTATCCACTCAACACTCACTTTAATCCTTCACACACACACACACACACACACACACACACACACACACACACACACACACACACACACACACACACACA
>JAOPJO010000154.1:4052688-4073481 GCA_027123675.1 Molva macrophthalma
TATATATATTTCATGTAGATCAGAAACCCTTGAATAAAAACAACTCATTGAAGTCGGAAAATCCAGAGTAGTCGCTCCCCCGTTTACTTGTATTTGATCACAGGCCAATCTTGACCTCTCCAATATGGTGGCGGCGTTGACGGACGATCTTGAAGCCAATGCGGCGTACATGTATATGTCTTCCATGGTATAGCTGTGGTGGTGGAGTCGCCGATGGTGGCTCTGATGGTGGTCTTGTTGGTGTGTGATGGAGGTGGTAATGAGTTTGAAGATGGCAGTGGAGGTAATGGTGCTGGAGACACCCAATAGGCCTTACAGAATCTAAAGAAACAACGATTTCCTTCCTATTTCATTCCGCCTTAGTGGGCAAAGTCTCCCGGGGGAATCATGAGAGGATTGAAATGGAATGATGGTATGTAAGCAGTGGGATCTCCATGTGTGGCGAACATGGATGTTATGAAATCATGCGATATGGAGCCACCAGTTCTCCAAGGCTCTTCATTTGGCACTCAAAAACACCCGCCAGGAATAAAGAGAAAGATGGAGGAATGGTGGCAGCATGTGACGTGTATAATATTAATGTGCAACTTGAGAGCTAAACACTTCTCGATGGTTGTACACTTAGCTGTACACTTCCAAAGTCACACGCTTTGTGTCTGGATTTACAACGCAGCGGATGAGGCTTAAACTATTAGCGCCAGTGTTGTTGGTGAATGATTAATTCATTTTGCTCGTAATGGTTGCCTGCGCTTGCTCTCATTATTTGATTCTGTGTTTTTTCTACCTGGCCCTGCATCAATTGAACGTAAAGCACATTAACCTGGAGAATGGCTAAGCATTTAATAATTACATCCATTATGGCTACTTCCTCTTTGGGTAGCCCATGCACTCTGCTTGTGATAAATCACCTCCATGCAACTGTAGAGCCGGAGCAACGCACAGCGTCACCACATGTGGATGCATGCTGGAGAATCATTTGGATTGCCATGGTTCCCTGATTAAAAAAAAAAAAAAAAAAAAAAAAAAAACTTAACTAAGCATCACCAAAAACTATCAGGATAGTAAAGTAGTTATGGTGTTTGACTGCCTGGGATTAAAAAAGATCCCGGGTTTGAGCCCAATGGCTCAGCCTACCTGTCGGCATCCTTCAAAGGCCCATGCGATCCTGGGCTGTCCGGGCCGCCCCCTGCAGGGAGGACTGAACCTGCTCCCCCCTGGGCCAGGCCTCAGAGTGCCAAGGGGGGAGTCAAAATGGACCAGGAAGTCCTTTATCCCTGTGGCCATTCATTTATTAAATCACTGACTACCGCTTATAATGATATAGGCTCTTATATTTTGTATATATACATTTACTGCATGTTGGGCTCCTTGCATTGTCATGTTGTATGTCGTGTGATTTAAAGGGTGCTGAATGGGTGCTCCTGATGCACAACAAATTTCCCCTTATGGACGATTTTTAAACTTTGAACTTGAAGTTGATCAAGCGGCTTAACCGCCTTCCCATTTATGTGCAGGTACATCCATTCCTCTCCTGGCATCAAATGAGATGAACATTGGATAGGCATTGTCTTTACTGACCAATCGACTATGAGCAGGGGGGGTGTTGGGGGGAGGGGGGGGCAGGGCCCCCCTCCCCCCAACCGAATAACGTTACAGAATAACGTCTCTGCCCAATTATCTAATCCATCAGTGTAAACTATCTCCTAGGTGATCAGGGCCCTGCTGCTCTATTGTAGCCACCGTCATGCTCCTGGCCTTTGTTCTCCTGCTAGCTACATACTGTTCCCAATGCTGAAGGCTTCCTCATGCCAACAAGTGATCCCGGATCAATTATGCACCAATGATGGCTTCATTAAAGAAGCAAGTCCCCCACTGGTCTTTCATTTGGGTCAATTAAATGACATCCACAGGAACGCGTTTTCAGAACCCATTTTAAAGAATGATTTCAGAGGAGTGTGGGGTATATTTAGTGAGGATGGTTTTTGCAGTATATTTTAGGTTATGAGGAGGAGAATGGCTGTGTGCTATTGAGCGAGGGGGTATCCATGTCTACGAGGAACCGGCGCTCTATACCAACAGCCCAAAACCCATTTATCTCCATTACTGAGCACGTGGCATCTCTTTGGGGGGAACAGTAATTGATACCACAGGCAATGACAAGCAGAAAAGCACCTCAAGTGTTTTCAAAGGCGATGGGAGGGATGGAGGCTGTGTCTGACATCTCTGTCCCCCCCATCTATCTCCAGTGGCCTGGTCCTACACACACTAGAACCTCCCTCACGATCTCTGGGGGGCCTTGGATGGCCCTCAGGTGGGAAGTGAGGCGAGACAGGCAGAAAGCAAAGGCGGGTAGACAGAAAGGCAGGCAGGCTGACAGTAAGGCAGGAGGGTAGACAGGCCGTAGAGCAGTCAGGTAGTGAGGAAAGCAAACCATCATGCAGACAGGCAAACAGTATGACAGGCAGAGAGACAGGCAGTAAAGCAGGCCCGCCAGCCCTCACATGCATTGACAGATGTGAGTGTCCAGGTGTACTCACGGGGACGAGCTGTGGGACTCATCAATTAGCAGTAATGTACCGCTGACTCTAATCAACCACTTGGAGAGCAATGCCACTTCCACTCAGGTGCTACCTTCTCGCCTGTCCCTGTCTGTGTCTATGGTTAGTTCACAGTTCATTATTGACTCATTGATGATGACATATCCAGCCCAGGAGAAACAACATTAACCGTTTGGTTTTTGATGGCGGTAGGACACAGAGTTTTTTCAAATGGTTTCATGAAATGAATGAAAATGATGTCAATCAGAGATGTAGATATAGGGGCCTGAGCTGTAGATCCGGGGTTTACACAGGAGGAAGCCATTGAATCATTGGAGATAAGTGGTGACAAAACACAGTTAGCCCTCGGTTGAAAGCAATAAGGAGGAAAGGTCATATGCTACTGGCCGATGGAGCCCTTTAGTGTCTGTGCTCCTTTTGTGCTTGTGTGGTGTATTTGATGTGTGTGTGTGTGTGTGTGTGTGTGTGGATGTGTTTGTGTGTATTTAATGGCCTTTTAGCTATGATCAAGGGTAGTTTCTGTTCTCCTCAGTTTAATATCTGATATGTCCACTATAAGGGGACTATATATTTCAAAGATTTTTGGCAACTGGAGTCAAGAAAGGAGCTTGCTTCATTTGCACCACACATCCATTTCTTGGATCAATAAGGTACGATCTTATTGTGTGTGTGTGCACATTTATGTTTGTGTATACAGTTTGTGTGTTTATGTTGTGTACAATTTGTGTGTGTGTGTATATGTGTGTGAGGTTGCAAGGTGGCTAGCATCACAGTAGAAACTTGCTGCTGAGTGAGTGTAGATGCGTTGTGCCAACTTGATTGCTGTGTTTTTAGCGACGTCGACCGTGTTAAAGAAGGACTTATGTCTTCACCTTTAAAGGTTATTTTCAGGCAAACTGTGGAACTCGATCCATGGCCATGCGTGAGTCACTTAAGATTTGCCGTGCGATGGAGTGGCTGGCATATGATTAAATCGGCTCAACGACAACGCAATATAATTTTGTCGGCACAGACGGACAGCAATTTCAAGCCAATTTTCTACCCCAAAACAAACTGCTAGCACTATGACAATGCAGATGGAGCACTTTCCACATTACTGTGAATGCATTATCTTCTCTTAGCTATTGTAGTCATAGTAGTACTTTCCTCTGTCCTCCCCTACTCTCCTCTCTTTTCCCACCTCTCATCTCCTCTCTCCTCTCTCCTTACAAACCTCCTTTCATCTCCTCTCCCTTCTCCCTTCCTCTCCTTTCTCCTCCCTCCTTACCAACCTCCTCTCCTCTCCTCTCCTCTCATCACCTCTCACTTCTCCTCTCCTCTCTCCTCTCTCATTACCCAGCTCCTCTCATCTCTCCTCTCTCCTTACCCAGCTCCTCTCATCTCCTCTCTCCCTCCACTCCACTCCTCTCCTCTCTCCGCTCTCCTTATGAACCTCCTCTCATCTCCTCTCCCTTATCCACTTATCCTGGCATTTATCTAGATTTTTCAGCTATAGTGTTAAATATTATTCCTTGTAATATTTGTGTATATGTATAAGTACTAGCCTGGTAAAGCTGGCTAAATTTAGATAGTGGATTTAAATAGCAGTTGTAGTAAAACAATGTAAATAATTAGCCTTAAATAGAATTATGTTGCTGATAACTTTACCCACAATAATTTGTTATAATGATAACCCTGTTAAAATTGTTCTGCCTGCCTGATTCAGGATAGTTTCTGGCATTGTGTATATCGGGTTTGAAGGAGACCTAAGCTGACCTCAGTGTTTGTCTCCCTGCCTCAACACTTTATACTTTTACATCAGTGCTCAAAGCATTTCTACTTGCTTCAGCTTTTTATTCAAAAAGTCTGCACTGTGCTGCACTGTGCAAATATACCAGTGCATGTCTGCACTGGTTTATTTATTATTGTACCAACTCATACTTTTATTTGATTTAATTTGGTTTAATTATTGTCTTTCATTGTTTGTCAATGATTGTTTTAAGGGTTTTTTTCTTCCCTTAGCACTTGATATCCCCTTTAGGAAAAAAGTATTAGATAAAAGTTGGAAACATTGGTAAGTAGAACTTCAAATTGAACATGACAGTGTAGCTCGCATAAAACAGTTGTTGATTACATGCACAGCCACAACGTCTCTGATTGGAAAAGGCTTCACATGTGATTGGGGCTATCTGGGGAACGGGAGCAGGGCGAAGGGACAGGTATCTTGGTTCATTACAAGGTTGACAACAACACCCGGCTTCGGATGTGGCAGTCAAGTCACTAGGCATTCAGACTCAACCGCGACCGCAAGTTCTTGCAAGGTCCACTGCAACGCAAGTCTAGAACAACGATAGCAGGACATTGTGATTAACAGGGCATGTGATAAACAGGGCATGTGATAAACAGGGCATGTGCTAAGCAGGACATAAGGAAGCACATCTGTCATACACAGAGATTATAATTGTTATAAGAACAGTTATTATTAATATTATGTTTATTAATACAAGCATATTATTATTGTAGTAGTAGTAGAAGTAATAGTAGTGGAAGTAGTAGAATAATATAATATTTACATTTATTTATTGAGAATATACTTTTATCCAAAGCGACTTACAAGTGAAGCTGGGAGCAATCAAAGCATGAAATCAATATTGGAGTAAAAAGGGTAGCATACATAATCCATTATGTATTCTTCCCACTAGTCAATAATGCATAAAACAATGTGTTTCTATACACTGCATGAGCCCTGATATATGATCAGATATAAGTGAGTGAATGTCGTCTCCAGTATAGAATACACGGTGTGTAACTTTGCCTGTGTATCTCTCTATTCCCACCGACCCCCCCCCCCCTCTATTGTCCAGTGCCTAATTGCCTCCCCTTTCAAGTGCATCCACGCAAGGACCCCCTGGGGGGAAGAAGCATGCAGCCTAACCCTTAACACTCTCTCTCTGCTTCATCGTACTGTAGGAACCCATTCCCACACCCATAACCATGCATATTCATGAGCCACGGAGGAGGAACTGTGGATTGAATGCTCTGGACCACTGTTGTATCTGTAAGTAAATATGACAAGAATGCACGGATATGTATTTGTACGTGTGTTACGACAACGTGCTTGAATCTGTCAGATGTCAATCATGTATGGATCACTACAAGAGTTGCACATGAATGAAAGTACTGTTTGAACAGAGCCAGCATGGGAAGTGGATCATGCAGAGATGACTGGTTCATTCGTTACACATGTCTTAGAGCTGGTGGGCTTTAGGACACCAGGATGCACTGCCTCTGGTCACACCCAACCTAACGAGCTCCGACCTCACGTATTTGAATTTCAAAACTTGGGGCCCCTCTTGCACTGGTGGTCATTGTAGAGTGGCAAAGTATTTAGTTTGTCCAGTCTGTCTACCAATGCCAACGAATAGCAGTGGGATATTAAGGACAACCTGGGCAACACCTGCGTATTATTAGAGCTGCTTGGGTGAAGCTCTGGCAAGACGGCTGCCAGGTTATGATGCTTTAACACATAATGACGTCCTGGGGAGGATCTGCTTGGTAGAGACAAGAATATCACATCTCCATGGGAAAATGTTATGGGAAAAAAAATGGCTGGGGATCATCCATCATGGCTGCAGACATGACAGGCACTCATCTTGTCTCATTTTTCTGTCGTTGTTTAATTTGCCCGGTGACAGGTTTACATGTGTGCTCTGAATCATATGCATTGGCCCTGCTGCACATCCCTTCCAATGACACGCCATTGCTCGGACATCTTATAAACCGAGTGATGTGTTATCATTATCATGACATCAAATAAAATTTAAATAATAAATGAAAATGAAAACGTTAAATTATCTTACGATGGATTTGCTTAGGATAGGGTTGCAGGGTAGCTGATCGAATTTGTTGTTCGATCTAGGACTCGACAACAAAATGTGTTTTTGTGGCGATATGCAGAGCAAGCACAGGCAGACAGAAATTGTGGATGTGTGAGAGAGTGGGTATTGGAGGGTGTGTGTGGGACAGAATTGACTATAATTCAATGACAGTGGTGATCAGTAATTTCACATGTTCAAATGGCTGGTGTGAAGGAAAATATGAGGACTTGAGGCAATCAAAACACAATATTTATGATTTAGGAAAAGCTGTAAATCAATCTTATTTGACCCAAACACTGGAGGGAGGTAAAATTTAAATATTTAAATTATAGTGAAATGAGGCAATGCAACAATCACAGTCACATTATTTGTATATCTGTGAATATATGGTGGACTTACTGTAAGTGACAACTATAGGTGCCACTCACACAAACCTATAGGTGTCTGACTTACACCCACACTGTATAATTAATTATTGTGATAAACACAGACATTTCCCAGCAATGATGTAAAGGAAGTAATGGAAACAACCCAGAACACATTCTCTATTTCTATTGTGGAACGATGGAGCTAAAGCTAAAAATTAACTTGCCCCTGCTCTGGCAAGGAACATTTGATAAATCAGCACACGGTTGTGTGCCAACAACTCTGGAATCAGCCAATTCTTTCAGGAGCTGGAAATGATGACGACAGCATAGAGAATCTAACTGAACAATCTGTTCCTGGGGCTGATTATGTTGATAACCTACTGCGTGCTGCCAGGTGGCACCGTACACATCGTGTTCTTTACTTACTCCTTCCACCACTCACAGTATGGATTTAGCATTTTAAAACTGCTTACTTACACAAACAACCAACTTCCACAAAGCATTTTTATCCCAAAGTGATGAAGTTTGATTGTTGTGTGTGGATTGCTATGAATTGGGGGCTTAATTCTAGTTTTTTTATTTTTGGAGCTACAGTTACAGTTTCAATGGGATAAATGCCAGATGTCTGATGTCTAAGTAATAACTAAATATGGACTAATGTAAACGGACGCCCTGCGGTGTGAACCCAGATGTATTAGTAGATAAATCAAACTACATTCCTACCAAGACTGTACTTGTCTCTGCCATTACATATTACTTAACTCTGATGACCCTGATGTCACTTTGCAAAATGTATTGCGAAGTGACATCATCATTATTGACAAAATACAGAAATCCAATGAGGGAAAGCACTAGCATTTTGTTACACTTTGATTTGCAGAAAGAAATCCTGTCTTCATTTAGCTGATGTCATGTTTACATTCAAAGCACAACCCCTTCACCCTTGCGATTTTATGAAGGTATTCTCCTTTCGTGGATTTTATAGTACACTGTTGTGGGGGGAAAGATAGGTGTGTATATATTTTTTTGGGGGGGTGGGGGGATGGTTGCACCCCAATTTATTTGAGCCAAAGATTTTTCAGACACAATTGGTATTTCACCATCTTATTATCCGCCGATATTGCCGATTACAATTCAAAGGCTATATTAAATGTCAGAGAAAGGCCAGTGTGTTGTTTTCCAAATTGTATGCATAGAATGTGTTTATTTTATTCTGGCATATTCTTAAGCCAATAGCCAAGTAAATAGCAGAGGATATTATGAAAGTAATATATATATTTTCCAATATATACTCGTTAAAACCCAAATACTGCCATCTAAAACAAATATATATCATTCAGTGTTGTATTTTCTTTATTTCTAAGTGAAATTTGAGCTGAGAAGAAGTCAGAAATGGTTATCATGTGCATGACACAACCCTTTGACAAGGCCCGTCATTGCATTGATCTTTCCACAGCTTTCCAGCAACCACAGGAGAACTTTTATCTAAGGAGCTTTTCTCTTTTCCTAATTTTAAAGGTCTCTGTTTATGTTTCCCCACTGTAATTTAGATCAAAGGAAATGCTTGTGTTCTCGGGTCAGCTAAGACCTCAGCCGCCCAGAAGAAAGCTCTTATACTCTGGACCTCTGGGCCGGAAAAAAAACAGTAAACTATTGAATCTTAACTTCATTTATTTATGCTAATATTGTGTAGACTGTTGAACACTTTGCATTCAAGGGCAGCCTTTTCTGTGCGTGTCGTATGTAGTTGGGTTCGATTTATTTTGGTGACCTTGTCAAAGGTTTGTTGACCCCCACTGCAGTTATAAGGCTTTCAGAAATTAAACCGTCTATATACATTTTACCATTCAAATTGCCTCCCCTAGCTATAATATGCTGAAAATTGGATTCAGGTAATTACTTATTTTGCCTGAATACTCCAAGCTTCAATAAGTAAAAAAAAGATGGTTCAAATAAATAACAGACAATGGGGATGCTATGTTTAAATTAAAATACGTCAAATATGTCTAAGAATAATTGAACGGATCTGTTGAAATACGGTTTTATGGCAAGGCAAGCTCATTTATATAGCACAGTTCAAACACAAACCACATCCAGAATGCTACACAAAGGCCAGAATCACATTGTAAAGACATTTCAAAACGGACAATCAATAAAAGCATTTAATGTATGTACTGAGCTGACGTCTGGAAGTGTCACAGTGTGGTATTTAGTAATACTTGCATATGGAAAGCGATGCATCATGCTTGTGTCCATGACAAATAGATTGAAGCAATCAAGGAGGGAAATGTATGGATCTCCTGGGGATGGATTTACGATAAGGGGAGAGCCGGGTGGCTGCTCTAACGCTGCTCCATCAATATTAGTATGGTTTGAATATGACGCCTCCTCCTCTTTCGAACCCGGTGACAAAATGCTTTTGTAGGAGAAACGAGATGAGGCAAAAATGATTGTTTCTTGTTGTCTTTAATGTGAGTTATTTCTTTGCTGAGAGGAAGAGAAAAGCTTGACACTGGCATTTTTCACAATAGGTGCACAACTTTAATAAACACTATTTTAGAAGAGTAAAGCGTTAAGTAGCTTGATGTTGCTTTCAGAAATACTACTTTTAAATAGTTGTATAACTAGATGTACCAAACTCACTTAGAAGATAGCCTGGAAGATCACAGATTAGCCGATCGCCAATAAACTTATTCTATGCCTGATTCACCCCGATACCAAACATATCCCGCTGTGACACTGAATTAACTTTGAAGATTAAGCATTCCCATCATTCAACACATGACACATTGAGCTTTGATCGTCTTATAGTCAGTAAATGGAAAACGGACTGAAGATATAAAGCGCTTATTTGACATATGGCCACTCAAAGTGCCTTACAATTTGTGCCTCCCATTCACCCATTCATGCACACATTCATACACTGACGGCGATGTCAGTCATGCATGGCAACTGTCAGGTCCTTGGGAGTAGTTGGGGTTACTCTTCTTGCTGAGGGACACCTTGACACTTGGCTAGGAGGAGCCGGGGATTAAACCTGCAACCTTACAAACCCAACCTAACTGTTACTCTCGAGCAACCCCAGTGAGTATAATATACTATAAGTGTATTTACCAACAATTCTGCATCTTGCAATCAGCAATATGCCTATGTGTTTAAATTACCACGACTTATTTAGCAGTTGCTTTTATCCAAAGCACCTAACAGTGGATTCATATGCATGTCATTAAGGGTGTCTTTATTTTGTGTCTGCTTAATTCAGTTCAGTGGGAGGAGCCCAGTGTTTAACACTGAAGGCTGTGGAGATTGGAAAGGTAGTGATGAGCAATCTGCTGCTGATCTAAGGCTTGATTAAAAGCAAGGCCAGGGGCTAATTCATTGGCCTTTTATTTCAATGACAGGCTCATTATCCCAGAGCAGGGCGGAGAAAAGTCACTGAGGTTTCAAAGCATTGTTGAGCTACCGAGGAGAAGAGGTGAACTATGATAATTCTCCCTTTTGGATGATTCCTCCGGAACTGTTCATGTTGATTAGAATGCAATCCTTATTGAGGCCTGATGAACAATATTGTCATGATTTTCCATAATATTTTCCAATCCCTGTGGCCGAACCTGAGGTCTCATTTTATTTGGTGTTTGCAGTCTGGTGTGTCCAGACTATTTTAGTAATGGTGGAACAGGAGACATAGTCTCACAAATCCGACTTTAGATTAATTAAGTCTGATGGCGGACGAGCTCACTCGTTTCACTCTCTTTCGCTTCACATTTCCAACAGCCGTCCAACAGAGTGTTCAAAAAAAAGTAGAGAGGAACAAACAGTCCTTGTTTACAATTTAAAGTAAAAGATACATTGTTGTTTCATGAATCCATTTTGTTGTTTTTTTTTTTTTAAAGGGCAACCGTGCGAAAAAGAACATGTCCATCTCGACCAGGCCAGCGTCCGGGCTGTTTGTTTTCTCCATGTTTGAGGAACGTCATGTTCAAATGTCAGGGCGACACACCGGGCACCTCGCCTCGCCTCGCTTCGTGCCAAACCAGCAGCATGAGTTCCCCAAGGTCACGAAGGATGAGGTTACAGCGCCAGAGGCATCTGGTTCCTTGATTAACAATGAGTGATCAGCAGACGACCCCCAGACGCAGAACACAAGGGCAACCCCGTGGTTCGGATACAATAATATGAATACTCAAGCTAATACTTAAACTACTTAATATTCAAATGTTTTCCTAGCATCCAAGATCAGTCACGCTCCTGCCTCAGGCACATTTTTTGTTGGTCATTCCCATGTCCAATCGCATATATATATATATATCTTTTTGTTATTCCCATGTATATATTAGTAGTTAGATATTGAGACACTTTTATCCAAAAGCAACTTACAGTAAATTCAGATATGTCATCAGTGAGCATAGGCTTAAGGATGCCCACAGATGGCAGAAATTGGGGTTCGAACCTGGCCCCTTGTGGATGGGAGACGAACACCCTAGCCACCACACTATCCTTCCCTCCTATACAATGTGTACATTGTAAACGTGTTTTCCATGTGTATGGGAACTACAGCTTCGATCCCACCTGTCCATCACGTGGACCCCGAAAAAATAATTGTACTGCCAAAAAAACGCTCGATACTTATCATTAGTCATTTCCATTCGGCTCATAATGAATACGCCGATAAGGTTGATCAGTTGTGATTGATTACCCTGTGGCAGGTGGCGAGTGTCATTTCTCTAAGGGCATCCCATGGGACGGGCTCTCATTACAACACACTTTAATTGAGCACATATTTGCATGTTTTTCATATTGTCCGATGGCCCTGTTGTGAGAAAACCCCTCACCCCCCACGCTGACTCCCCCCCCGTGCCGCAAGACACACAGGGGCGCGGGGAGGATGATGCGTCAGGATTTGATTATTATTTTAAACCAGCCAATCAGAGGCAAGGAAAATAACCATTGTGACTTAGTTGTGCATTTTTCAGCTCTTTCTTTGGTGTCATGTGTATGCTTAGCCTATCACTTCCGTTCGGGAAAGCAACATTCTGAACATCCATATCACATTCTAATTGGATTTTTCTCTGCAACCCCCACTGGTACTGTTTCAGATGCCTATAAATCACGCATGCCACAGTGAGGTGAAGTCATAAAATATGCCAAAAGAAAGACAGACCCCTGCATGCAAGATTTTGACAACATCGAAGAAAATGCTAAGCATTCTGCTCGGACTTGCTTGTTCTGGAATAATCTGCCTGGACCACTGAAGGTGTTGTTCTGGTGTTACATTCTCTTTAATTCCTATGAGATGTGAACGTGGCTTGCAAATATATTTTTCTAATCTGTAATCTTCTTTCATTTGTTGTATTCGTTATCATGGGGTGTAGCGTTATTGCTAACGGGCATTAGCATAGTGCTAATGCCCGTTACAAATTTTGGGAAAAACAGAGCCAACTCTACATTGTGTTCTTTGTGTGTGTGTGTGTGTTTGTGTGTGTGTGGGTGTTCAAATTTAATTTTCTGGCACCCACTTCAAAATGCCTCTCACCAGCTTGGCCTCGATAGGCTCTGAACCTTCTGGTGAACCTATTGATGAATGTCAGCAACGCTGGGCATAGATATGCTCAGGGTCACTTCCATTTATCTCAGGGAATTAGGGCAATCAATACGAGGACGTTTCCATGGCAACAGGTCTATGGGGCCCTCATACAGTTGCTATGTATTATCCAGGTTGAGGGTTTCTCAGGAGTTTGTAATTGGGCACAGGAGATACCAAGAAGGTTAGCTTTGCTGTCACATCATCAAAAGACCGAGCCAATGTTTAGACGGCCCGGGTAGCGTAGAGGCTTAGGTGTTCAACTCCCAGGCAAAGGGTTGTGGGTTCTGTTCCTGCATCATACCTGTGGCCATCCTTAGTCAAGATGCCCACACCCGCCCTTTAATGACATGTTTTTGAATTCACCAGATGAAATGATCTGCAATATGGCTGAAAATACATTTGATTGTAACGCTCTTTTTTGTGTTCTCGCTGCTGTTCAATTATTTCATTTGTTTTGCGTAATTGTTTTACTTTTACTCAATTTACATGAACTTATGTTTCTATGATGAGACTTTAAAAACGAAAAACTGTTTCATGAGGACTTGGATACATCCACCACCCCCCCCCAATTCTGATGGCACGGCCTAAGTAATGAGCCCTGACATTTACCATTTTTATTTGGGGCCTGCCTGGCTGTTCTGTCTCTCTGATTAGCTCTGACCTGTGTCTGGGGGGGGGGGGCAGAAAGGCCATAACCCCAATGTTACCAACAGGTAATGAGTAGCGCACACTCAGGTGTGAGCGTGTGATGTCCTGACCGCCTCAGAGACAAAGCCCATAGATCAACATGGCAGCTGACAACCAGGCGCAGCCAGGAAACCACAGGAGCACACAGAGGATAAAACACACACGAGTCAAGCATAGCTTATCTTTTATTAAAGTAGAAGCTAAATTAAATCTAGCAAAATAAGTCAGTTTAAAAAAAAAAAAAATAATAATCAGTTTTTGTGCCTCAGATAGGTTTATGGCCAGAAAATAAAATATGTTGAACAGCTGAAAGAGAGAGATATATCATTTATAATCACAACCAAAACAAATCATGTTCATAGTCCGGTCAAAATATAATAATGTCAAATGAACGCGATGTAAGAGAGGGATATATATGTTTTTTAATGTTCATAATCTCTGATATATCTTTTTATATTGATCCATCCATTCTTTGCTTGATGTCTGTTGGTTGAGATGATGGAGACAACAACACCACGCCATCAACCCCAAAATACTGGAGGTGGGGAAGGTGGAGACACTATTAGAAGGAGCTTCTTGGTGGAAAGTGCTTCTCCTTGGCCATTCAGAACCTCATGGACAGCTTTCATGTGTGTGCTGTACAATAAGGCAGAAGAAGTGTTTCATGGATTTTACATTCTGGAAATGGACATTTCCTTTAGTGGTATATACTTTGATTGATGGGGTCTGGTATGTATTTTGTTAGATGTAAATGAGACGCATTAGCACAGAGCAGATATATGTGACTCAAATAAAGCAAAAGAGGCTTACTGCAGATGAAAAGAGAAAAAAAAAAAAGGGAACATCATTTGGTCATTTAGCAGCGGCTTTTATCCAAGCAAAATTTTATCCAAAATGACTTGCAGGTGATACTGAGAACAAACAAATCATTCAGTCAATAAGGGAAGTGGCTACACTGCTAAGTGCTAGATGAGAGAAGGGAAGGTGCCTGTGTGCAGATTTGATTTTAATTAGGGAGGCTGGGTTTTTGATCCTGTCAAAATAGGACAGAATAAATCTGAATCTAAATGAAGCAGATTGATGCTGAGAGTGTCTCCGTGGACAAAGTGTTCTACTCCAGCCTGTCCACTTCATAGTGTATTAAATGTGTGACTGACGTTAAGGCACTGCTCATTTTAGCTAGGAGTATGAGAGCTGGTTTCTCTGGCTTTCACTTGAAGTGAAAAGCCAGAGAAACCAGCTCTCTCTCTTTCTCTCTCTCTCTCTCTCTCTCTTTCTCTCTCTCTCTCTCTCTCTGTCTTCTCTCCTTCTCTCCAGCTCTATCTCCTCCCCCCTCCTTCTCTCTCGCTCCCCCACTCTCGCTCTCTCTCTATCCTCTCTCTTTCTCCCTCTCTCACTCTCCAGCTCTCTCTCTTGCCCTATTTCTCTCTCTCTCTCCCCCCCTCTCCCTCTCTCTCTCTCCCTCCCTCTCTCTCCCCCTCTCCCTCTCTCTCTCCCTCCCTCTGGTCCACTCACTGGTTATGTTGTCAGTCTTAGGCGAGGACGGTCGCGTGGAGATGGTTCCCACCGAGGATGTTTTAACGTGTAATAGTTAAAGAAAGGCCACCCTGCTGAGCAGGAGAATATGCCCTCAGAGGGAAATGATTGCTGCTACAGTGAGGGGAGTTCTATTGGTAGTCTCACATATCATGGCCAGCTTTATGAGCAAGTAAAACACATTTACGAGCGGTGTCTTTTAATCAATGCCTCGATGGCTTTTAAAGTCCACCTTCATTTCATAATTTTCCTTTTGTATAGTTATAACAATTCAAATAATTCCTACTCGCCTGCAATTCAATCAATATATCAAGTTTGTTTTTATTCAGAATTATATATTTTATATGTTTTTTTGTATTTTGGCTCAATGGGCTCCTTCTCAAATGACATACAAAAACCTGCCAGTATCAAATAAAGGTTTTAATGTGCAACTGATCTACACAATCTACCAACTACCATCAACGTTGTTTAATATTATTTATTTCTATTTTCTTGCATTATATGTATTTGTGGCATTTTCTTTTTTAGAAAGACTGAAAATGCAAGAAGTCGTAGGCAGAGTCAGACATGGTGAGGCACATAATCCTAGCCTAACCCTCTCACCAGTTCAACAATAATTGTCTCCCTGGCATTTAAAATGATTGTTTCTTAATGTTTGTCATGTTTCCTTCCTCACCGTGGAAACAATGGTGGTAACATTTTCCAGAACAACAAATCATACCATGTGCCATGTCTTTCTCTGCTATTGTCTCATTGTGTGTTTTTTGAGGAAATAACAGAAAACGTATGTCATATTTTTCATTGTTTCAATCGGATGATGACAATATTAATTAACTGTAGCTAATGCTTATTACTGCATTAATTAATATGAATTAGTGGTTAATGTACACTTATTGTAAAGTGTTATCTTAATCTTTAACATTGTAAATAATTTCAAGCATAACTGACGGCTGCAAGGGAAAGAAAACACATAGTTGAGGTTTAAGTATCTACATTCTTTTTCTAAACCTATAATGGCATCTGAACTTAAGTTGGACACAATCAATTTTTTCTACTTTTCATCCCAACCCGCACTTACACGGACAGTGTAGCATCAGGACGGGGGAAAACCCCCACGGTTCCACAGTATTGATCAAAGTGCGTCTGGATCAATAGGTGTCTACTATTCCCTCTGAGGCAAAGCAAACACAACCTGACGTGCAAACATGGCCTGGCGTTTGATGACTGCATTTTTATATATCTGGCTCGCTATAGCTCTCCACATCCTCTCACTCCTCAAACGTTGTGGTGTTTCAACACTATATCAACTGCAGGGTGGATTCAAGAATGATTACATAATCAAATAAATAAACAAACTTCTTCGTTTTCATGCCGGCTAAAAAGCACCTATGGCGGTTCCCTCCTAGAAACATAACACATTTTGGGGTGTAAAAAAGTATGTAAGTATCTATTTTTCATGGAATGTTGTTGCTATGAAAGAAAATAAAGAAAATTCACAACAACATACACAAATACTAAGCACAACTGTACAGGATATTAAATACAAAATAGGAAAAAAACAAATACAAACATATACAATCAAAGATATAACATAACACTAATTTAACAAACAAAACACTACAAAACAGTGCCCACCAGCACATCAAGACCCAGCATCTTGAATGGACTCCTATTCCTCGCTTATTTCAATTGGAGCCCGCCAAGGGAAAGCTGGTAAGGCTATGTCATAAACAAGCTAGAGGAAGCTTCATGTAGTCGGTATAGTCTTTTTCACTCTGCAGCCGGGTGCCTTTTTGATTACTTGTCTTCAGCAGTCACAGAATTTGTCATTTCAAGGACATAACAAAACACGTCTCCTTATTCATATTCTAGGTATAGTTTTTCTCTTTCGGTCTTCCAGTTGGCGTTGCTCAGCACAGCACCCTCCACACAATCACTACGGTGTGGCGACATTTCTCAAGGACGTCGTTAATAAAGCATGGGGGAGTGTGTGAGACAGCTCGGCGCCGGGGAACCAATCACGACTCAGCGCCACTCATACTTAACGAGCGACGGTGACAGGACAGCAGATATGGCCTCCGATATGGAGGGGTGTTTTTTGTCCCAGATCTTAGAAATGTTTTTCTTTTTATTTGTGACAGCACTTGAATCAGGCTCGAATTGTGTAGTGTAGTGTGTGCCTAACCCTTGGGCTCAGCAGGGTCATGAACCTTTTGCCATGGCAAGACTGTCAAAGTAACGGACTGTGTGTTGATAATATATTCGTAATATGTCAATATAAATGTTGTGTGAAATGTTCAAAACTATTCATAAAGTAATCAAATTGGTATTAACGAGTTTTGATAAAAATTACAGACGGAGAGTTTAGGGCTTAATGAAGGGCGGTTCATGTTGTCTCTTGACAAATTGCCAAATTTATGAGTAGTTTGCTCATTATTAAATCAAATGGAAAAACAGAATTATCATGTTTTTCAAGCTCACGCTAGCCGTCATCAACTCATTACTTTGAGGCTACACATTCTCTTGTGAGGGGCCATTTTTCAGAGACGTGTAGTGAAGACAGAACCAGTGGTGTAGTGGAGCTGTCCAAGGTACCAGCTGCTGTACCAGCAGTAGGTGGCCCAGCCAGTGAGTACGGGCTGACCAATAGTTCCGCCTCTTTGCTCGTTATCCATGACGAGTTTCACCTGGATCTGATTGCCTGCTGTCCCCTTGCAGTTCCCTTCTGTTAGGCTTGGGTTTTTAGCCGATGCACTTTAAGATCATCGGAAAAGTCGGGTATATATGTAATTTGGTTGTTATTTTTTGATCTGATTGTGTCTGGCCTTGTTAATTCTAAGAATCCAGGCGGCCCTATCATTTTTGTTTTTTAAATCGTGAATTATAGTTTGCCAGGCTCTTTTCTATTACAATTTAATAGCTACCAATTTTATTACATTTGACATTGTTGTACATCCCATTCCAGAATTGATTTGACGATTTGTGCAAATAGTGTGCTTTAGATTCGCTATCTGGTTTGTTCCTTGCTTCCTTTCAGATCAGAATGACTTCCACCACCACCTTCTCTCTTGTGAGCTGCGGAGCCAAGGTGTTGCATTCTGGATGTGCGAGGCTGATGGTAAGGTTAGAACTGGCATGTTCTCTTGCTAATTTATCTCTCCCTGTAGCAATTTAGCTTACAGTTGATTTGCAGTGATCCTGCAATAAGGACACAAACAACAGGTGGTTGGTCCTATGGAGTGTGAAACTAATATCTGATGCTTCTTGTTAATGCAACAGCTACTTGGATACATTATGACATTTATTTGAAACCACAGATTTAACTACTATATAGGATCTGGGAAACGTTCTATGCTAGCCCAATGCTGCAGCATATTTGTTTTTGCGACACTGCAGCTGTTCCTTTACCTCTCTGAACCCAACGTGCTGTCGCCAGATGCCCTCATTGACTATGCAGCCAACACGACCGCATTTGACTATTGCTAAACAGCTATTCAGGGCTAGGCTAAGACCTAAGATCCGAGGCTAAGAGCTAACATTTCAGCGGGAGCTCACACCAGCATGTTTCCATGTGTCCGCAGCAGACGTCTCCAATGGGAGGGCTGACAAGGCATGCCTCTGACCCCTCCCATCACAGCCAGTAACCAGAGGAGCAGCGCTACACACGTGAGTGCAAGTCTTTATCATATATATATATTTGCAGCAGTTGACCCCTGCCACACCACACCTCTAGGTGGATGCCACACGTTGCCTAGGTGACCCGTGTCCTGGGCTCGCCGACCCCAGGACACGGGTCGATCCGGTTTATTGCAGAGTTCGAAAGTATGTTGCATGCACACATTGTAATGTATCATTTGTCTGTTTGTAACAGGGCCTTATTATAGGTGGAAGTAGGACTCGGGGTGGGGCTGTGAGGCAGGAGTGGAGGTGGGTGGGGGTGGGGCTGTGAGGCAGGAGTGGAGGTGGGTGGAGGCGGGGGTGGGGCTGTGAGCCAGGGTTGCGGGTGTGAGGCAGGAGTGGAGGTGGGAACAGTTCTGGAGTTGTGGGTGGGGGTGTGAGGCAGGAGTGGAAGAGGGTGGAGGTGGGGGTGGGGCTGTTAGGCAGGAGTGGAGGTCCAACCTCCAGAGTTTAAGTGCAGTGAACGAGCAGCAGTAGTCATTTGCGGGGGTGAGGAGGCAGCGGCAGAACAAGCGGTTAAGCAAATAGTGTACTTATAATGCCGGCCATTAAGGTAGGGAGGTTTTAAGCGGAGGAGGAGGTGGAGGCGGAGGAGTAAGGAGCAGCCTTCCTCCGCAGCCCTGCTGCAGTCACCACTATAGACCACGAGATGTCTGGCCAGTAGTTGAGATATCACAGTGAAGTGGCTGTATGGTGTTGGTTTGATCCCCTCATGTCGGCTGTCTGTCCGTAGGCATCCCTGAGCAACTTCCCCTACCCTTACCTGCTACTTGCATCTCAGTTTATTGCTTTGGATAAAATAATGTGATAAAATAACCAAAAATAAAGTGACAAAATGCTTAACCCCATTCCCAGATTATTTAGCAGACTAGGTTTTTAAGTTCTCTTTTGGTCTGCTTTCCTTTGTGTTTGTAAATTGATAAAAAATAAAAAAAAAGCTTTTTTCCAAGCTTGTTTTTAAAAGCTTCTCAGGGGCTCTCCTTGTGAATATTATTAAATATTCAATCTTGTTTCCACAAAGCCGTTCTTTTCACAATATAATTCCCACAGCTTATTTATCTTGTTGTCGATTCATGGCTAGGTGGATCGGTATGTTTGTGATCTTTCTTTCATATTTGTTCAAAATAATTACATGTAATTATTCTAATTTGGAATGGTTAACTTCTCTGACATCCACCGTTGTTATCTGTGATTAAATTAGATACATGACCGTAGAGTAGGCCTGGAAACGTGTACTCGAGAAAATTAGAAATTAAGCTTTCTCTCCCCCAACTAGTCAAATATAGAAGATCAAGATATGGGAGCTGACTTGGGATAAACTGCCCGAGACCTGACAACAAAGAGTTCAGGTTTTTAACCTACCATCTGGTGTTTGAGCAACTCCCTACAGGTGTTCTTAGCCGAGCCCACAAAATCAATCAATAAAACAATCAGTTACCCCATGACATATCCTGCTAAGTCTACAACAGTAAAAAGCTGATTAAAAATTGCGGGGGCAAGTGGAGCTCCAGTGTGAATTCAACGCACCTAGACTGTATAAAATACCGGTTGAACTGACTTTCGCTATGTGCACATTCGTGGAAACGATTGCAGACTTTTTTTTCGAAAAAAGAACACGCGTACCTACATCAACAAGTACATTGATGGGGAAAGACATCATCTACCAGGTGTTTTTCCTCTACACGTCTTTTGAATGACTTAATATCCGAATCCGGCGAAGCACACGTCAATAGACTCGTTTATTTGAACCCTCCCCCAAACTGCCAGTGTGTTTTCCAAATGCCTTTTAGAGGAAACACGGTTATAACGTTTGCAGTGTTTTGCTCCTCGCCAAAAATAATCTTAATTGCCAAGCAGGAGACAAGTGGTGGTTGTTTCTAATTCGAACCGACGTCTGAAGCGCCGCCGAGAAAGAGGGGGAACAACAACAACAACAACAACAACAACAACAACGCGTGACGACAACCAGCTAAAACTTGGCTAGTCAATGCTCCGGCCACTAAAAAGGACTGTGTCGAATGCAGGTGCCCAGCGACTGGCCATTAGTACTCTGAAGACGGGCCTCCGGCGTTTCAATGTAAAAGTGACATTTAGAAGAGGTTGCAGATGACACTATTGACACTTGGATAGGCAGTAATTACGTCTCCCTTTAGCAGCCATTGTGCAAGGCATTTCATCCCTAAATGTCAATTATCATGGCTGCGGCATTCAGCGGCTATCCCTCCGTTATAACTATAAACATTAAAGGCTTTTCGAATTTGTCGGCATTATCCTTGGTCCTCTTTGAGGGTGGATTTAAGCGGGAGGCAGTGAGGTCATATGTAGAACAGTTTCTTGTTGGCCTCTGAATAGAGTTATATTCTATATTGGCGTTTGAGATGGTAACTTAATAGTACTTGTTTTTCACGTGAATACCTTCCAATAGCCAAACAGAAATGTCCGTTTAGATTTGTGTAGCTAAACAACTGACACACACACACACACACACACACACACACACACACACACACACACACACACACACA
>JAOPJO010000154.1:4115936-4128644 GCA_027123675.1 Molva macrophthalma
CACACACACACACACACACACACACACACACACACACACACACACACACACACACACACACACACACACAGGGGAATATTAAACCACCGGCCGCCATTGGATACGACGGGCGCACAGTGTGGTGAAATTCTAATGACAGCAGTTGCTTTCTAAAGAAAAAATATTTGGTGTGGAATTGTAACAGCTTATTTGACTCCTGTTTTTACAGACCGGTGACTTTGATACATCGCTATGGCTGTGTCGGATACAAAATAGTACTTTCCTTAGACAGTTTTTGCTTTTTTTTATCGAGGTGACAAGAGAAAATCTTTTGAAATCCTTGCAGTTCAGCCAGCTGCGTGACGACAAAGAGCACATTATTGTCTTGCAGGCCATAAAGGGTTTAATGAGTTTGACGTAACAATGATGCAAGGAAGGGGAATGAATCAAACACTGAATTAATTTACATGAATGACTGCATTGTTTCAATGTCTCATTCATGCTCATTAGATAAGTCAGAATGAACCAAATAAGTCAGCCCACCCACCACTGTTTAAAACTGCACCATTCAGAAAAGTAAAAACAATATGGATTTTATTTTAGTTCTTGATCACAAACCAATCACACACCAAAAAAAAACGAATCATAAAAAACCTGAATACTATCAGTAATATGGTCAGTAATAATCACAAATTATATTCAAAACACCACATTTCATTCTTACAGGCGGAAACAAAAATCAATTCCAGTCACTTCCAGCATTGATCCCGGTGGTTGATCTAGTTGTGAGTTATTGGCCTGTATTGGATTGGAGCTCGATCAATCAGACCTGTCACACCCCCTGCCTTATTTTATTTATTCATTTTCCTGTCTCTCAGCATGCCTCAGATGTAATATGGGTCTATTTTTGTTATCAGTGTAATGGGTATTGTACTATAAAGTAAAATGAATGTATCAAGCTAGATATATTAGTTATAGTATTATTTGTAGTATACTAAACTAAATTATATCAGTTCAGTATATTTAATGTGGAAAACTAATTTCTTGATTTCCACTGAATAGAACCCAGTATAGTTTAGTATAGTCAGGTATGGTATAGTGTACTGTTGAATAGTATAGCCTAATGTTATAAAGTTAGCATTGTATAGTATAGCTTAGTATAGCACAATATAGTGTAGTATAATAGTGTAGTGTAACGTGGTATAGTGTAGTTTTGTATAGTATGGTATTGTGTAAAGTATAGTATGGTATAGTCAGTGTATTATTGTATAATATACTGTTGTATAGTACAGCCTAGCATTGCATAGTGTTGTATAGTATAGCTTAGTAAAGTGTAGTTAAGTACAGCTTAATACAGTATATATAATTTGATTTATTATAGCATTTTACTGTCGACTAAACCATTCAGAGAACAAAAATATTCTGACATGCTTCCCCTTCCTCCTTGACAAATGGGTTCTCTAGGACCTGGGCTGAATGTGTAATTACATTTCTGGGCCATCCTCTGTCACTCTGGTGCCATAGACCTTCCAGAGGACACAGAGGTGAATGCAGCCACAACAACAACGAAAAAGAAAAACCCTCTCTGTGCCTTTTTGCCTTTGATGCATCAGGCCTGTTGCTAGTAGGCCATTGTGGTGGTGGTGTTGTGCAGTTCTCCAAATTGTGTGCACGACCACCGTACCTCATCCTTTATAGAGCAAACAGACCTGGGACACACTGGGTCTTCCCAATTCTCCATTATCAACTGTCTCTCAACACTTTATATCATTTATTTTATTTCTTGCACATTCTACTTTCTTTCTTTCGTGTTTTTTTTTGTGCTAATACCTTACTGCATTGTAGTTGATGTAGTTGATTGTCCATGCTAAATATAGCACGGCAGCGCTACCCTATGAATCTTCCAGGTCTCTCGCCTAAATAATTGCAGGCTTGTTTGAGTAGGTTGGGGGGGGGGGGGGTGATGAATCAGGTATAGGGTGGCTTGGCAAGCTGCCTGCTGCTGTATCAGAGGCTGACTGGGTGGGGGGTCTGCCCTTGATCATAAATGCAACACCTTCTCACACCCTTTGCCACGAGATGCCTGGCGCTGGATCAATTTAATGCACACCGTCATTAACAAATAATAATGGACTGAGGGAAGGTGTAAGCTTGTTAATGCTCCAGTTCGGTTTGAACTTCCTTTTATCTTTGTTATAACAGGCATGTCTTTAACAAAAAATGTCACCCATAGCTGTAATAAGTTCTCTACTAAGAGTAATACATGTGTGTGTATGTGTGCGTGCATGTGTGTTTGGACATGTTTGTGTGTGGGTAGGTGTGTGTGTGTGTTTGTGGTTGAATATGTGGCTGTCTTTGGGTTTGCATGTTCGGCCGAGTATGTGTTTTAAATGATTTCTCTTCACACCTAAGGCTTACAAAATGACGACAACAAAAGAAAAGATGTGAGAAGTGCCTTTTTTTATTTTGAATCCAAGGAAACAAAGCAGCCACGTACTGGTTTGTGTGTGTGTGTGTGTGTGTGTGTGTATGTGTGTGTGTGTTTGTTTGTTTACCTTTGAAACAAACCTTGTGAATGGCTGAAAGAACCTATCAAGAAGTGACCACAAAGGCGCTGGCCGCTGCCCTTCAATGATACGTCCGTCAAGTTGAAAGACAGCTCTTATCTCTGGTTGTGGAAGATGGGAGGAAAATGAACCAAGGGCCCCGTCTCCTTGTCAGCTGATCCATACAAGAGGGCCCCCAAGACTCCCCGTGGTTCATCACTTTCACATCACAGATAACACCATTGAGAGGGTGGCAGCAGAATTCTCAGTGCAGGGTGCACCTTGTGCCGGGTCAAAGTCTCTATTTGCAGAAGACCCCCAGAGGCCAATGTGCAATCCCATTCGAAAATCTCTTTCTGGTACCCAATTGCAGATGTATCACTGAGTGCACATTGGCTGTATGTGGGATGGTTTGGATTCGAATTGATGCAAAGAACGTGGACAAATACAAATAAAGAGGGCTTATACGGGTGTTTGTAGTGGCAATTCAGTAGACCAGTGAATCACAACCTCTGGCAGGAGGTTGCTGACATATGAGCTAAGTTATTTAAGTTAGTACATTTCCTGTTAAGGTCCTGCACATACTAACAGACTGCATTATAATTCACACCCCACGAGCAAACTGCCACTAACTAACTAGTATGAATTTAGATGTGCACAATATACACATCTAAATTCATACTAGTTGGCTATGTCTAAAGAGATATTGATATTACAGGTAGATGTTGATCTCAGGCCACTAAAGGTTGGGAACCACAGCGCTAGAAAGAACAACAATATGCATAGCTGCTGATTGAGGGTAGCAGTGCACAAACTACATCGTCTGGCAAGCAGCCATCCAGATGTGTCTAGTGCGAGTGAGGTTTCGTAGTTTGCTTTGGATGTCAAAATTTGTGTTTAACTTTCAGCAGAGGTTATAGTTGGGTAAATTGGTTTTTGTCTCTGAATGCATAAGAGACAAGTAGCTTTCACGCTCTGTGACTGAGCATTTTAGACAGTTAATTATTTTCAAGAACCAGTCAATAATCCTGACATTACAACAATGTCTAATTACCCAAAAGACTGCAGTACCACTCGAGAGTAGAATTTCCATTGCAGGTATAACTTGTATCTGTTAGCGACATGAAAAGATCTCCACAAAAATGATTATGGGAAAACATACTTTTATGCACTTATTACATTTATTTGGAGTTATTCTCCATCAAAACAAATCCACCATGGATGTTTAATTGGAGAAAGATTCCATTTTGAAAGTGATCGCATGATAGCCCTTTAAGCTAATTAGCTCATAAAGCAATTAGTTTTAGTTAGCTCATAAAATTAGCCATACAGTGACACAGTTTGCTGCTGTGATTGCTGGAATGATGTAGGTCAAATAGAAAGTTTTAATTTGATCGTAAACATGAAAAGGGCTGAATGATTTGATTACTTCTATTAAAGGTAAGGCCAGAGACAACAGGGGAGGGGAACTCACGTCACTTGATAATGACAATCAATGGAACCATGCGGTTCTGTTGGAGCATGGGCCTTGATTAATTAACTCTCCACAATTAAAGTCAACCTCTTTCCATGAAAATGTACTCCAGATTTAAGTAGTATTTTGTTATTTTTCTTCAAAATACCATTGTCCTAAAACAGAAGAACAATAATGCAACAATGGTAGCACCGTTTCCAATAATAGTAGTCTACATAATAGTTATGTTTAACAGGATGCATGCAATACTTTACTAACAGTAACATAAGGTCAGTCACTCAGTCAATCTGTCCTCACTAGTACATTTGAGCCTTAGCCAGTAAAAAGGTCTTAGACGATCATACATGTGCATTCTACATTAATCTAGAGACCCTAAAATGCCATTCAATTGCAATTTATTTAATATATGCTGATGAAATAAGCTCAAGTGCTTTTGGCAGCACTTCTTTTTATTAGTCATGCACTAAATCTCCAGTCATTGCACACCATCTGCCATGGTATAATTTGCCATTTTTTCTACTTTTTCTTCTTTCTTGGACTGTCACTGCAAACCATTTGTATATGAAATGTCCCTGGGTATACATTTTGACTCAGTATTTTGCTTCTGGGGCCATTTAAGGAGAATGTCAACAGCTAAAAGCACACAAATACGTGTTTTTTTTATGAAAACCAGCAAAAAAAGTCAAATGAGTCCTAATTGTGTCACAACGGAAACAATGATGTCTATGGGAATACTCTACATCGACGCTGAGTTGTGTCTTGTTTGCAAAGAGAGCCTTCTTTTTCGTCTTTCTTTCACTCAATATTGTTTTACTCCTATAACAGACGTGCGTTCAGTCGGGGACTACATAGTGTTGGTAAGAAGGTGATGATGACATTCCTGGTGCGTTGTGTGTTGCGCGTTACTTGGCCTCAGATGAAGAAGGGATGGTGTGAGAGACTCTAGGGATTGGGGTTAATGTCATAGCAATGTTGTCTGTTTGGAATATAAAATAACGATACGCTTTATAATAAGGTGGTGCTTTCAACGGCTTGGACAGAGCTTGTGTTCCCAAGGCACATTTATGTAAACATGTATGTATGTGTAAATGCAATCTGCAGAATGGGCTTTTAGAGTTGCAATTAAATGTTTTAAGGTGGTTGGGATAAGAAATCTTTGTACATTTACTCACAGTTTACAATTAATACAGTTGCACATCACAAATTTAGCTAATTATCAATAGGCTATTCTGTATATTAACTGTGAATTTCCAATTGAGGAATATAATACAGTTGCTTTTAAAAAGTAACCTAAAAATGTGAATAATGTTACTGCACGCTCATCCAAAGTCAGTTAAAAGGAAAACATTTAATCTTGTTGATTCTGGTTGAAATCTTTATCTAGCACCATATTTAAATATCAGTTCCATGGCATTAATAAAAATTGTATTCAAGGTCATATACGTTTCCTTTTGTAGGCGTACTGCTTCAACCAAGCTTCAAAACATCCAAACGCTGTACAGGCATATTCAACATCCTCAGTTCATTTTGATGTGAGGAGCACTCACGACCCGCTAGATGAGTGCGCTAATAATGCTAATAGTGCTAATGGTGCTAACGTGTGTGCTAACCAGCCATCATCTTTGCTTTTGCGCTGGGTCTGATTAAAAAAAAAAAAAAAGAAAAAAGAAGCCATCAACAATCACTGGTTCCTTTGTAAAATCAAAGACAGGAGAGGGGAATGATTCATGACATCACTTATCCAGGATGTTCAGTTGTATGGTGTGTCATAATGATATTATAATTACAGGTTGAAGATTAATTTGTTTGTGTGAGGCGAGGAGAATTTGATGGATTGCTTTGAAATTGGTGTTGAGCGGTGTTGAGCGTGTTTTAGTCCATACCCTTGCTTTTTGTTGTGTACTCAAAACATACGGCCGAGTATTTGAGTATCAGACAACCTGCCTGTAATACTTGTGACTACAGGAAGGGCTGATTAATTAAAATAAAAAAAACAAAAGAAAAACACCAATTAAGATCAAATTAGTCCAATTGGAATGAATGGCTCCTAACCAATTATCGGTTGATTAATCGGAGGTCCTTTAATTAGCGTGGAGCGTGTAGGCCCCTGGACACCATCCCCGTCTGGCCCACTTTAAATAGCTGTGCTCCAATTAAAGATGTAACTACGCCATAGCCTCACAGTGTGCTAGCCCTCAAAGCTGAAAGGCCAACAGTGGCTTCAACTTTGCCAGCACCGCCCCCCCCCCCAATCACCTTGGTTGTGTACACTTTTAAATTAAGTCACTCACGTCTTAATAAAAGCTACGTTCATTGGGGCCAGTGGGGTTGAAGGAGTCAATTGAAGCATGGAAAGTGCTATCAAAACGCATAATTGCTTCGCCGTGATTGTTGGTGGAACCAGGGTTTTGGATTTGCTCTGAAGGAAGTGGATTTTAGTCATCAGTTCATTCATTTAATTTTTAATTTTAATTTAGTTTTTTAACTACATATTCACGTCAGAATGTGTGATGTGATTTGTTAATATTAAGCTAGTGTAGCGCTTGGGCATTGTCATAGCAAAATAATTGTCCTTATCAATCAATCTCAAGATTCAAAGTCAAGATTTTATAATTATGTGACCAATGTGTCAAGTAGCACGGGAAAAATATTCTTAGTACCTGCAAAATGTAGGATCTAATTTAATACTGACTTTGAGTGTTATCGGGTGTGCGCTTAATGACCAGACTCCCCCTTCCTTTGCTCTTAACCCCTTCGTTGCAATGCTCCGGATCACCGTGGTAACATTCAATTTCCCTTCTGGAACTTTTGCACAGCAGGTGGTGGCCCGTTTTTAATTAATTCTGGTTGAGCCTTGCTTGCCTATTAAAAGAAGATTGTTAGAAGTTTAAAGCTGGGAAGATGATCCGTGAACCTGGGCTACATGTCATAATAGTATATAATATATAAAGTATATCAGGATAATAGGGGTGCAATGGTACTCACATTGTTATTCAATACAAACCTTGATTTGGAAGTTTGGTTCTGATTTTCATTTACACTCTGCAGGTTTATAGGTCCATACAGTTTATGTATGCAAAAAAAAAATGTTTGAAGGACAAGGTAACATTTTTTACTGAGCCCTAATAGTCAAATTACGCTGACTTAGCACTTACTTTCTAAAACAAAATGCTTTAGAAAACTTTTTTGCGAGACATTTCGCAAGGTCTCCAGTTCTGCCTGAGGTAAACAAAACTCATTAAAAAGCCCATTACAACCAAACTTAAAAACCCTTAAAAAATGAAAAGGAAACAATAAACCAATTGGTAAACGCAAGTGCAACTTCAACGTTGTTGAACGTTGTATTTTTTTATCTATCCAACTCACCCACCAGAATGTATTAAGGTATTGGTGTGACAAGACAACATGAAACCCGCTATTGCTAATAGATGCTAGCATCTTATATAGTTGTTACCTCAGAGGCCTTTGTTTTTGTTTTGTATTATTTATGTGTGTGTGTGTGTACACCTGTGTGTGTGTGTGTGTGTGTGTGAGTTTGTACATGTACATGCAGCTGTGTGTGTGTGTGTGTGTGTGTGTGTGTGTGTGCAGCTATGTGCATGTATTTGGATGTATGTGTCTGTGCATGCCACTGTGTGTGTGGGGCTATGTACAGATGTGTATGTGCATGTTTGTGTGTGTGTGTGTGTGTGCGCACGCAGCTGTGTACGTATGTGTGTGTCATGCGACCGTGTGTATTTATGCTTATGTGTGTATATTGGGTGGGGGAGTGCACTGGCCATGTAATACTGTCTATGTGAGTGTCTATGTGTGTGCATGCAACTGTCTGTATGTATGTATGTATGTGTATTTGTGCATGTCAGGCTGCATGTGTGTGTATTGGGCAGGGCAGTACGCTGGTCATGTAATATTCATTTTGGTCTGAGAGCCACTCTGCTCTCTCAAAGCCATTGTGTGCTCGTTCTAATGTGCTGACAAATGGAATAAAAAGGTTTTCCTCACAGTCTCCACTGCATATAGGCCTCCATTATTACCATGTCATATCTGTGTGTGCCCCTATTGACAAGTGACTGTTCAACAACGGTCCTGTCCCACAGGGGTAAACCTACAGTCTTAATGGGACTTTTACTTAATTCCAACAGCACTGGCAACGGCCATTTGCATAATCACTGTTATACACAATTAGGTTAACTGTACATAAGCCATGAATGAATTATTGAGGGATGTGTAATGTTCCTGTATGATGAACGCATGATAAACCACACTAATTATGTGTACACCGCTCTTGCCCATTTTTACTTTTTCGTAAGAGATTCTGCGGTTTAAACCGAATGTTAAAAATATATACTTACACTAAATATTTAATGTAGGCTGAGGTTTAGGGGTTTTCATCAGGATGCACACATTTATGGAAGTGACTGGTATGTTTTCCAGTTATGGCTGATTTACATTGCATAATATCATTATGGTATAATCTTTAGGAATTCGCAAATCTCAAATCTTTTTCTGCGTTAAAACACGGATACATTTATTATTATTCCTCCTTTGGAATCCCTGGTTGTGAGTTTGGTATAAGATTACAGAGAGAAGTATGACTAAGTATTACTGTAATATTACTATAATGCAGTAGTTTGCTGACACCTCATGGATAAAGCATTTATTTATTTATTTAAATGTAGCCTTAGTTGAATAATGAATCTTTCTTTTCTGCCTTCCCTGAGAAATTCTAATCACCCACGTACAGTACACACACTCAGGGAAACACACACTCAGGGACAAACACATACATAGGGACAAACAAACACCCACAGGGACAAACCCACACACGTTCACACACAAAGGGACAAACACACCTACATAAATACACACTCACACACGCGAGCGCACACACACACACACACAGGGACCAACGCACTGGTAGAAACATAAACCCACGTACATAAACGCATGCACACACGCACACACGCATAGCTCAAAGCATGCACAAACACGCACATATGTACTCAGTCACACACACACACACACACACACACACACACACACATAATCTGTCCCCTCTAACATGATTGGCTGTACAAAAATGTCTGTAGCTGGAGTTAAACATTTAGATTCAACATCCCTGCTAGACTAAGGCCTAAAAACTAACACTCAATTTTGAGGTTTGAAGTTGTACACACACACACACACACACACACACACACACACACACACACACACACACACACACACATAGTAGACTCCATTCCACTGGCAGGGGACTTTGGAATGTAAGCCCAGCGTCTCCACTGAGTCAGCCGGGCCACGCTGCGTCCTGCTGGGTGCTTGTGGGTGCAAGCCACCCGTGTGATGCTCCAGCCTGTCAGGTTTGCTGCTGGGGAGGGAGCTAATCTGCTTGAAAATAGAAATGTTGTGCTGGTGGAGTGCCGGGACTGGGCGTAGGGGAGGGCGGCAAGGGAAATGCACGGTGTCGTCGTGAGGAGCCCTCGAGACTCCGTCATCCATGTGCACGAGAGGAGATAGAGCTTAATCTTGGCACAGACACCGGCAACGAGAAAGTGGGGGAAAAAAAATTGAGCGTCTCGAAACAGTGGTGATGGCACTCTGCTCTGAGAGGCGATTTAGACAATTAGTGAAATGGTTCTCTGTTACCTCGGAGGGTCGGTGCTCTGTTGCTCTGCAACCCGTTTAGTAACACGTTTGTGTTGGTCTTAGTTATTATTCAGATGTTTTGTTACCCTTGAAATGTCTGTTTCTTTTTGCTTCCCTGGTGGTGTCCTTCAACATCCCTAGTCCTTGGGTTTGCTTATTTCAAAGATATTTAAGAGTTAGGGTGGAAAATTGCCTTGTTTTCTTATAGTTTAAAGAAAGGGAAATTTACCATTTAGTCCTTTTAGCAGACGCTTTTATCCCAAACAAACTCCACTGAATTCAGCTACAGGTCATTAAGGAACTCCTTGGGGTGAGGCATCTTGCTTAATGTCCACAGCCTACAGGATATGCTGTAGGACAGTCTAGTTATTTAATCACATGACAGACACCGGGGTTCGAACCCAGTACCTTTCAGCTGGGGGTCGAAACTACACTATATTGCCCCTAGAGCCCCTTCCCATCCATGGTCTGCGGAACAGGACGCAATCAGTATTTCCTCCTCATCTCCTTGCTTTGAGCTTCCCTTTGTTATTATTTCAGCACAAATCTTTGCCCAACGCTGCCGTCTCAGCATAAATTAGCAACTCTCCATTCTGTGCATCGCAGCACCAGGTACCGCGGTACAGGGTTTCTCCCAACGGTGCCGTCAATGTGACAGAGTGGCAGGAATAATTTCAGCATGCCGGGGCTGACGGCCTTCAAGTTGTTGAAACAATGGTTCAATTCCCGTTTCACCCAGCTGCGCTGCTTTTTGCTAAATAGCCCGCAGCAGCTCAGACAGGCGCGTGATGCGTGGAGCTTTCATTAAAACTCATTGCATGCTGTGGAAGGGGAGCCTAGCATGTAATGTGTATCATTGCGGCACACCCCACAAGGTGTCATGTCAGGCAGGCTGAGTGCTCGAGGTCGGGGCCTTGAGCTTTTAGACGTCAAGTGTGATGCTACAGCATGCTGCTCGAAACAGGTGGAATAGCAGGTTCACTAAAGTGAGTGATCTGGGACATTTTCCCCTTCATATTCTGATACCTTGTACCTACAAAGTCTCATGAGCCTTATCCTAATTAACAATACACCCAGCCTTCGGCTCCCTGAAATAATCCTAACCTTAACCCAAACAAACAGCGTTCGCTTTGTAGAGATAAATTAGCCTCCCAAATTTCACATCCCCAGACTGTGGTAGAGAGCGATAATGAAACATTGTTTTGAATCAAGCTTCCATGTCAATGTATACAACTCAGTTAGTTCTGTAAAAAATATCATGACCTTAATATCAAGGCCTTAATATCGATGAATTCATATTATTAAATTTTAAAAGATCTCAAATGATATTACATAAGTACAAATACTAATATAGTCGGGCTTCTTGAATGTCTCCAAAGCTCAACTTTAGATTGCAAATGTCTTTGGCATTTCCAAATGTTGTCTGCCACTCGTGGAGAAAGAGACAGTCTGTAATTATGAGTGGTTATTAAGGAGAAAGCGGGGCTTAAATAGTCATTTAATTTGACTGTCTCACTACCAGAGATGTAGGGAGTATTGATAAATGTATCCTTGGGTTTCTTGTTAATATATGTAATGTGTTTGTGATGTATAGTATATTGCATGGTTATCAATGGCATGTCACATCACAGGGACAGGGACCATACAGTACACTGTACATAAGTGTATAGCATCACGTGACAATGACCTTAACACAAAACGTTGACGTGTATCTAATGTATAGCATGGTTCTTTTTTAAATGGCATATCAACGCTTGCATCACTGAAAAAAAGAATCGACCCACAAAAAAAGAAAAGTAAAGTGTATACAGCTGTGTTTTAATCAAAAACCAAAACCAGCAACCTAACTCGTGTGTAATTCATGCACATACTTAGTCATCGTCATGGTCATGGTCATCGTCACTGTAAACAAACATCAAACGGAACACCATAAGACGCCATGTTGTTTTTCTCGTTTTCTTTTTCTCGCTTGTTTCACTTTCGCCGAGGCTAACATTTATCCACTGTTCTACTTCTGATTACAGGTAGGCGTTCGGCGAGATAGAGAGAGAGAAGGGGGGAACGCAAGGAGGGCATGTGGCTTGAAGCGAGAAGGTCCCCACCTCTCCACTCCGGCCTCTTCACAGCCAGCCGCTCTGTCCTTGTCGGCGACCAGTGGGACAGCACTTACTGCTTGTGAGTAATGCCTGAACCTGGCGCTGCCCGCCTCATCAACGCTGTATGATCTGCTGCGCTTCCACATTGGAGCATCAGCCATTCACTACAGGAAGGGGATTTCATTTTCTAGGGAGTCTGTGGGCTGAAACTTATATGAATATCCAGAGTTTGTGGAAGTCACGTTTATACAGTCTTACAATACCGTGAGTGCACATAATCTTAGGATGGGAATCGAACCACCTAACCCTGACAGGGATAATGCCATGCTCTGCCACTTGACACATTATCTTATTTTAACCAGGGTTGATTTTTGAGGAATTTAGTTAGAGTATTTAGTAGAATAGAGTAGAGTTTGCATGTAAATGTCGTACAGCAATTATTTTTGCTTTTGAGGGGAAAAAACTGTTGATTGCCGGAGAAATGGGAGCTGTGAGACAGCCCTGTCATCTCTCAAGGTAGTGATAGTTGGTGCTGCTGTGGGTTAAAAAACATCCTGTAAATGAACACAGTTATCGTCCCCCGTCTAGTGCTCAGGGCAACACAATGCAACTGCAGCTATTCCTACTTTTTTTTGTATTGCGTGGTATAATACAATCATCAATTTTTTTGAACACTGATCTGAAAAGTGGGAGATGATTCTACGCAGATCATCTCTCTATTATGCTACCTTAAAAATAAGCGGTCTTTGGTCTTTCAAAAATGCAAAACATTGGATCTACCTGTATAAGAGTAGAATGTCTACTTTGTCGTGCTCCACTGTGCCCTTGTTGGCTTATCTGTGAATAAAATGACTACATATTATTTATATATATATATATATATATATATATATATATATATATATGTGTGTATATATATTAGCAACACAAATATTTATTTAAAGAATATAGAGTCTGTGTTACA
>JAOPJO010000154.1:4156218-4173823 GCA_027123675.1 Molva macrophthalma
ACCAATCCGACCCCAAACCGCCGGGTGGTGTTTAAATCATCTATCGAATTATTGCGCATTGTTAAATGAAACCAATAACCCCCCCCCCCCCCCCCCCCAACCTGCTCATAGCTGACCACATGACGCACTATCCCATGTCACTGAAATAGTATGTGCTTAATAACGGCGTTGTGTTTCAGTTGAGTATGTTTTTCATGTCCTGCTTGTAATTCGATCACATCGAGATAAACCAGAATAACTGGGGGGTGTGGTGGTTGGGGGGACGGAGTCATTTTCTAATACAATGACTTTGAGACTGGGTGATCCCAGTCTGATCCACAATGCGCGACCTGTACCCTGCACTATGTGTGTGTGGAACAGGCCTAGCTTAAGTGCTTACGACAGAGATTTTTCAGAGCAAAACTAACAGCACAGCAGTTTTGCTAAGTGGTTATTCTCAGGACATATGACGTATCGTTTTGATTGCTGTTCTTCTCATTAGCGTAAAACAACATGTCAAAACTAAAATGACGACATTGGTAAAAAAATCGCGCTAAAGCAAGCGTCCCGGTTGGAGCTACTTTTGCGGTTGATGTTTGTTCGCAACACCTTTCGGTCGTCTCCTGGATACATGGGGCCCCAGTGTGCGAGACAACACCTGCAGAGGGGACAAGGTGTTTATTGGGTCCCAGTTGTGTAACCATGATGCTGATGCTGTGCTCTCCAGCTAAACACACTTGTTTTTCTGTCACTTCACGAGAGAGACCAATTAGAAATGAATATATATATTTTTCTTATGAGATGCTGTTACCTGTGCTACCTCTGCTTGGATCCAGACAGACAGACAGACAGAGAGAGAGAGAGAGAGAGAGAGAGAGAGAGAGAGAGAGAGAGAGAGAGAGAGAGAGAGAGAGAGAGAGAGAGAATCCAACGATTGTACTCTATGAGTCTACTTTAAGGCCATTGTACAAAACAACGTAATGAGACCTTCAAGCTACACAGGAAACACATTTAACATGGATAGGTCCTCCCCCTGCCTGAGTTTGTACATTATTATGGATTAATGCACCTTTTATACACATCTCACACCTGAAATTGGCTGATTTCTGTGTCCAATTGCAGTCTCTTGGAGCAAATCAAGGCATTGTCTCTTTAAATTTGTGAGAACAATGAGTCCATTTGGAAACCCATAAATAGTATAGAGAAATGTGTTATTATTCACAATAAAACACACACACACACGCACACGCACACACACACACACACACACACACACACACACACACTCGTATCAACTAAGATGCAGCAATGAAACAAAGCAAAGCGGATTTCCATCACTTCCTTGTGGATAATGGATCGGAGCCATTAACATGAAGTTCCTCCATTATCATACGAGGATAATATTATCAATAATATCATATATACCGATACTACTAGGACTTTAAAGTCCTAGTAGTATCGGTGAGCTTGTGATCAGCTGCATGTAGTGCACACAGGTCCCACTGTATTGGTTGTTTGCGGCCCATAGCTCTTGTGTCTTATTATATTCACTATTTAGTCATTTGACAGATGCTGTTATCCAAAGCCACTCACAGTGAATTATGATACAGGTCATGACGAAGCAGGAGGGGAGTTGTGGGCATCTTGGATGACTACACAGGTGGACTACAGTTATGGGGTAACGCTCCTGGTCGCTTTTCGTCCGGGAGTCACACACCTTTGCCACTACGCTATCCTGCCCCTGTAGTCTTACAGTTGTAGTTTCCTTTGACTGATTGTCTTTTATAACCGCTACGTGAGCGAAGCAGGAATCAATGCACTTTTTTTCATATCTTCATTTGGAAATGTATCTAATATGATCATTTCTTACATCTTTTTCTACTGTTGCCTCAGTATAACAGTCCCTATTAACATGAATTATATTATAGGTCCATGTAAATTAAACTCACTTAGCAGAGTGTAATGACACAAAAAGCACATATTTAGTAGCTTAAGTTAGAACAGAGCAGCTTGGTTGACTTATCTTTCTTCAAAGGTGTTTTTATTAAACATCAGTGATGAGTTTAACAGCAGAAATAGAGACATTTTTAATATGAAAGTGGATGTTTCTGATTAGATGACAAAGTATCATTGGAGTGTTTCAATCATTAGGAGTACAATCATGGACTCATGTTGAATCCAATCTGCTAATTGTTCACTATTTTCATTAGTCAAGCTTTGGAGCAAAGTGTTTCAAGCATGGCTTGCTTCCTAGTCTGTAGTGTAATGGACTGGATTTCCACAGTTGTGTCATATTAGGGTAAACACAGCTGTAGCTGTATTGATGTTGGGGTTTCATTTAAGCATGCCAGAGCACCAGCATAAACACTATTTGTTAACATCGCTAGTTTTGTGCAATGAACTGACATAAATACATTCAACGCAACCATAATTATGATAATGTTATTATGAGCCAACACCACTTTTGTTTCAAACCTTTAGCCTTTGTTATAGGGGTCCAATCATATTCTCCACATTTTTGGAGAGGGATGTTGTAAAGAGGAGATAACATAATTCTTTATTAGAGCTAGGGTAGGCAACTTATTTTAGAACCATTTTTGATCTTATTTGATGAATTTCTCTTTACATTCTGACAATGCAATTGATAAATAAAGAAAGAAAAGATGGGATGGCCTACCAGTCTGTCTGTCTACCTAACCTGTTACCTGCGGGCATTCTGCCCGTGCACTCATGGTGCATGACCGGAGTCTTCCACAAGGCTAGGCAGCGCTATTGCTAAAGCCAGCGAGCTAACTTTAGGTTTTGGGGGAGTGGCTTTGGAGGGAGGCCTGAAGGGAGGGGTTTGGATTTTTTCCGTTGGATACTTTCAAAATCTAGCTTACTCTGGCTGGTTTCTCCAAATTGCCTACCCTAGCTTTAATACTGGGAGAGAAATGTAGGTGTTACAGCAGCAAAACAACATCGGACAAGATTAAATAATAACAATAATGCTTTGTAATCATAATAATAACTTAAGCAAAAATATTGATGATGATCTCATAGAAACTGTACTTTTTGGTATGTCTAAATAAAAGACCAAACTCTTTGGTCACAGGACAGCTATCAGGTATGGCCAGATGCCAAAACCAGGCCAGGGTAGCAGATTAACGTTAATATCGGCTAATGAAAATGAGGAGGATGTACCCGCGGCCCCGGTTGTACCGTGAACAGCCCTTTGTCTCACATGGCGGGAGTCCTTCCAATCAGCGAAGTACCCGTGGAGCGGGGGGGGGGGGGGAAACAAAAGCAAAACAGGATTTCCAAACACTACGCAGCATCTCATCCCTATGCATGTGTGGTCTTTACAGTAGCCCGTAGGTCGTCTTCACCTTTGTCAGAAGAGGGAAAGCCCTGGACTGGCCCCTTTTACCAGTTCAGTTAATCATGGCGTCCCCATCTCACGTCCTGCGGCCCGGAGCGCCGCGGGCCTCACAATGCGAGCCACGGGAGAGTGATGACGGCACTTACTGCTGTGCAAACATGCGATACCCCACGGTATCCACAAGAAAGAGCCCCATCGCTGCGCTGCCTTATAATGGCAATAGCCAGCAGAAAGGGATGCCCTGTTGCCACTGTGTGTGGATGTTTAATGTGAATTATCCTACGGCTCGTCCACTTATTCAACTCGACATTTAGTTTATAGGACTGGGGGGGGGGGGGTTGTTGTTGTTATTATGAATCGGAATAAGTTGTGTGTAATAGTTACACTAGTTTGAGTAAGGGTTCGTGCTCGAATAATTCTAGTATTTCAAATTCCACTGTCGTCAATTGCAGGATAGCATTAGGAAGTAATGATTTATTACGATATTATAATTACTTAGAAGAAGAAGAAGAAGAATTATAGTAGAATTATATATATATATATATGTGTGTGTGTGTGTGTGTGTGTGTGTGTGTGTGTGCATACCCATCTATATGGTTATACATTTTAAACACCAGACACATTTTGCTCTCTGCCTTTTTTCACCGCCATCGGCCTTAGAGGGCGCATTTATCATGAAGGTAAAAAAATACCCATGGTGCACAGGGGTGACAGGTCAGAGGTCAGGGAGGAGGTGTGATTGTGCCTACTAAGGCTCAATTGAGCAGCGCTCGCGGCAGGCGGAAATCTGTATTCACAAAGCAGCCAATCAATGGCCTCGCTGATGCAGTGTGTTGCCAGGTGAAATTAAACGTCGACACCCATCATTTGGATGATGGTGTGGCTGACATGAGTGTCAACGACTGGGCTGTAAATTGGATTGAGGGTGAGGCGGTAAGTGGCCCAGACTTGTGCCTCGCTAGGGAAGGTGCTAGCAAAGAAAACTGACAAGGAGAGGGATAAGAAAGCTGAGGTCTGTAAAACCAGCAGGAAGGGGAATCTGCCAAATTAGTCACGTCGCCACAGACAGCATCTGTATGCGGTGCGTTCCCAACATGAGCCTTCGATCGGGGCATGGTAGGGATACAGAGATATCTCTACCTCAGGCACCCGATAGAGGTGCAGAACGGAAAGGCACGGGCTACTTCCTGTTATGTTGTCTTCCTGTTATCTCTAGCCATGGGTTTTCATTTTATTCCGCAAATTTTTTTGTGCTTCCGTCATTTTCAATTAGCTCTGCGTTGGCGTTGGAGTACCTTTGCGTCGCGTAAATTACAACACCTGGCATTCTGAAATCTGTTCATCCGGCCAATGCGCAAGGCCAGCCCGGGAACATAAACAATGGAAGGCAAAATATCAGGTCCACTTCTGCAGCCCGCACTTGAGCAGAGCACACTCCTCTTTGGAAACGTGGGTTGTATTTTTTGACCCAACTCGCAAACTCAATGATCATTCAAGGACATGGACGAGCTCCCAGGGTCCACGCTGAGTTCTCTACGTGGATATTCATCCAGCTCTACAAACCTATGCTTTGTTCATTTTCCCTGAACTGAATGGCACCACATGGGAGAAGGGCTGTATCTGCTCAGGTCCTTTTGACAACCCCAACGCCGTCGGGCATTATGTTGTAATGCTAATGCGTTTTCAGTAGGACGTAACTAGCACATCGCCTGTTATCTCCTGCTCACAACATGCTCCATTAATGGCTCCTAATCCCATTAGATTTCAATAGAGACGTGTGGATTCTTGTTCAAACACTGCCCAAAGTACAGAAAAACAGAAAGACCCACCTCCTCCTCTTGATTAGATTACAGTGTTCGCTAATCATTCTGATATTTTAATATTATCACAGCCCTTAATAACTTTCCTTTGGATGATCATTTTCGTTCAGCTTTTTATCCATAGACAGTCTCATAGTCTTAATTCCTTGTATGGGAGACAGGTCTGAATTGCTACAATACTTGAATTGCTTTCTCTCTTGCTCTCTCTCTCTCTCTCTCTCTCTCTCTCTCTCTCTCTCTCTCTCTCTCTCTCTCTATTTGTCTCTCTCTCTCTTATTACTTCCTCTCTTTATCCTCTCTTCCTTTTTAGTCTTCTTTATACTTCTATTTTGTATCCGTATTGTCATCTTGCCTTCCTCCCATTGGAAAACAAGACACAGTGAAAGAAAGAGAAAGACAGGAAGGGACAGAGACTAAGGAAGCGAGAGAGAGAGAGAGATACAGAGACAAAGGGTGAGAGATGGAAAGAGAGAGAGAGATAGAGGGAAAAGCATGAAGAGGCAGAGACAAAGAGAGAGAGCGAGAGAGATGGAAAGAGAGAGAAGCATGGAGAGACAGACACAAGAAGAAAGAGGGGGAGAGAGAGACAGAGAAATAAAAAGATGGAGGGATGGAGAGAGAGAAGAAGAGCGAGCAAGAGAGAGTGAGAGAGCAAAGGATAACGGGCTGTAAAAAGAGTGGTAATATTATGGATGGAGGGGCAGAGTGCAGGGTGGAAACAAGAGCTTGGGTTTCAGATTATTGACGAGACAGAGATGGCATAAGGAGATGTTTGTTTGCTAGATATGAGGAGGAAGGAATACACACTATGCTTAAAAGGAGACTGCCTGTATGTGTGTGTGTCTCTTGTGTGCGGTGTGTCAGTCAGTGTGTGCATGTGTGTATATTTGTCAGTATGGCAGAAATGGATGATGCGCATTTGTATTCCATCTCAAAGCCACATCAGACTTACATTTCAGAACACTAATGTGTTTTCCGTTATCTTTTACATCTGGAGATTCAGGGCGGATTTATGACTGATGTAACCTGTCTATCAGACCTGTGGTATCCATAGGGATATGTGGTTCATATGACATGAGAGACAGAGAGAGCTAGAGACGAGGCGAAGGTGGCGGTGTTGGCGGTGGCTGAAATTGATGAAAAGAGCCCCGGCTAGGATCAGAGGCATGAAAATGAAATGGCGTTTGACCTTGTCATGCACGTTTGACAAGTGCCGTGGATGTGCTTGTCACTGGATCAGGAAGTGGTGAAGCAAACGGGACCTGGGTACGAATGAAATCAGTGCCTAGAAAGGGGGCCTATTTCAGGGGGATGACTCATCTGCTCACCCCTTCCCTCCCTCCCCACCAGGAATATCATTTGTTATTTTGCAGGTGGCCCAGTTCACAGGTAAAACAATATGAAGTGGAATGGGGGATGAGAGGGAAATGTTGCGATGACTTTGTAAGTAAGGAGTGTGTTTCTCCTGGTGTGTGCTCTTTGTATTATTCATGTGATGTAACTCAGCGTCTGTCAACAGCCCTTTTTGTGCATTAGCGTCTTGATGCTTTAAGATGACACGTAATAGGCTTTGTGAAACGTCAAGGCTGGTTTTATACCTTAAAAAAAAATAAAAAGAAGCCTGAGAATTAATCTTTCCTAATACTACAATCCCGCCCCCTCGCCCTGGCCGTAACCTGGGCTGGATGGTTGAACGTCAAATGTATAATTTGCCTGGTTCCTTTTGGGGCTTTTCTTATTGCTGTCTCATGCTTTGTCGGTAATGAGCAGTAGGAGTGGAACTCCAAAAATAAAGTAATTCCCTTCAACTATCAGCCTCCGTTTTTTTTTTTTCACGATTTGCCGTATTTAGAGCCACCGTGTGGATCAACCCCAGCAGATCCCCTTTTACTCTTCTTTCTGTCTTTCTGTTTTTGGTGCTACATATCAGCCCCCACCCCACACAAAAAAACGCTCACAAAAGTGATATATATAGAAATTGAACTGTGAGATTCTTCCTTGTGTTTCCTAATTTACCGGACATTTCATGTTCTGCTGTTCATCTTTAAGGCGCCTCACGAGCGCATCCGCGGGAAGGATTTGCAGTGTCAACGATAAAGCCATCTGTTACTGCCCTACAGGGGTCACCTTGCCATTGATCCACGACTAGTATGTGAAATGTGTAGATTGTCTTACTGAAAACAAGATTGCGCGGGAGCCCCTAGGATTAGCGGAACAGATGCGATTCTCCTCTCGCTATCTTTATGACCTGCTCCGGCACAAGAGCGCAGCAGAGTTTGCGTAAAGGCACAGCACAAGGACAGCTTAGTCAAGTAATTTTGCCTTTAATTGCTCAAGGATTCCCCGGAGTGCCATTTCTTAAGCAATCCAAAACTGTTTGTTGTTTTCCCCCTCATAATCTTTAATTATATGAAGGTCAGCACTTCCCTCTAAGCTTCTTACCAGAGCATTTGGATAAGGTGGAGGGGCTGGGAAGACAATACACCAATCCTGCTGTTAAGAGTGAGATCGACCAGCTCCCCTTACTGTGCTGGGGCTGACTGCTGGCCTAGCAGTATCGTAGCCTTGCTATTTAGCCGACTGCATTGTTCTACCCACTGCTCCTTTCCAAGGATGTAGCCATCCCGTTATGAGAGGGTTTTATCTGGCTAATTAAGGCTTCATCTTTTTCATCGATCTCTCTGAGGAAATGGGATTAAAACCCCGTCGCCGATATCTCCGTAGTGGAGCCACGGTGAGTTCACACCAGCACACTGTTCACTGGTATGGGGGATGCTTTGGTTAACATGGTGGTGGTAAAGATAAATAATTCATGTTGTGAATTTTTTCATTAGAAAGTTAGAGGTCCCATGTGGTTAGGAATGTCGAGGGGGCGGGGGTCTTTGACGCTCGATCAAACTGTGCTAGGTTAGATCCCCAATGTATCCTTGAGCAAGATGTCCAGCCCTCTGCCTGCCAACATTTATTAAAACAGGCCGCAAGTGAACTTTAAAGATATTAAGAAAAACGAAAGAATATGAAACAAAAATGGCTACTGTAGTGTTATACTGCTAACTCATGACTGATTGTGTGGGAGGCTTCGGCAGCCATTTTGACAGACATTTGGGGAGAAAAACAAAGCTTACTCTGATTTGTGAGGAGGCAGCTTCAGCGCCTGTCTCCCTGCTTGTGCTTGCGTCCGTCCAAATCTCATAATGCATCCCTTTTTTTGATAAAGCAATTGTTTTGCTGATTTATTTTTCCTGAACACGCCAGATTGCAGATAAACTGGATACATTTGGAACAGAATTGGCTGTGTTCAGACGGTTTTATATATTGCTGAAGAACAATTTGCATTCAAGGTCTATTGCTAAAGAACTTTTCAGGGTGAAGCTTATATATTTGTCTTTATTTCTGGATTTTTTTTAATCCAGGGATCGTTTAAGATCAAATTGTGTTTTGAATCTAGTAGTTTGTCACCTTGAAGAAAGTAAGGTTAAACCAGCCCCTGTTTAAAACTCATGAATAACAATCATCTATCTGCAAACTCGGATCACCTTCACTGAGGATGTGTTTTTCAGGGCAGGAATATAAGGTATTAAGAAAATAGCCTTTCAAATGTAAGAAAAATGAAATGAGGCTTAGGCTAGGCAGGCATTTGAATGTTATTTTTTATTTCTTTCACCTTTGATTCATGGTGAAGGACTTTCTGCCGACAGGGAAAAGAGGAGCCCGAGTGGAGAGTGTGGGAGGGAGGCCTTGGGAGGAAGGAGACGTGACCGTTCATAATACCGTTGTTTCTTCTGGACTTACTTCAGTGCAGGAATTAGCATAGAGCAGAGAGCAGTTCAGCCATTCCATAATGTAATCCCCTGCTCTTATTATATTTTATATAGGACAGAGTGTGATGTTTTTGTTATCATATATTTATTCATGTAATGATTATTATGACTTTTACTGTTGTAGAGCTAGCGGGATACACTTTTAAATAACCATCCATCACATTTTGAAATGTTTATGGATTTTGAAACATCACGTATCAAGTAAAATGTAGCTTTAGTTAGTCTATTGTTTAGGGCAGGGCATGAAACTTTTTAATTGGCCGATTAATAAAAATATATTTTGTGCAATAATTTTGTAATCGTTTATGATCTGCTAATAGACAAAACACATGCAAATTTTGAAAACGTTTTCATCAATTTGACAACAACACACTGCAACTAAAGAAAACACAAGCATGCAAATAGAAAAAATACAAGCAAACTAAGAAGACATCTTCACAATACATGTGCAGCATTTAGAAAAAAACACATTACAAAAATGCACTGCAATTACACCAAAGGACAACAGAAGATTTTCCAGAGAACACTTTAAAGTGATGAAAACATCGGGATTTGCTTGTTGTTGCCACAGTTGGTGACTCATTATGTTATATCTGCGGTATAAGTCAATATCTGATTCATGCAATCACAATGTTAAATAAAAACAAAAAAACATATATTTAAGCTAATTTTCAACATCCCTGATGGATAGCTGACTTCAATAATGTCATGAGTCACAAACCGGGGCAAAAACAAGGATGTCCAGATTTGTTCATCCCTTTAAGTGACGAACACTTCCGTTATCGTTGTGTGTAATTGCAGTGTGTTTCTTTAATGTGTTGTGTTTGTATTATGTTGTGCTGTCTGAATTTGCAGCGTGTTTTGTAAATGCTGCAGATGTATTGTCAGAGAATTTTACATGGAAATTTTAATGAGAGAAATCTCAGTACTTCAATACTACGCACAGGATCATGAATAGCGCAACACGGAGGCGAAACTGTGTGTTTGTTAACTTATTATGTACCGATCACAGGGATTGATACAAAAGGAATAAGGTTAAAATGTAATAACACATATTACATTCTGATTAAAACACAAAATAGCTTACTCCCCATCCCAATATTAGCCGTTATATATCCGACCACGCCCGACCAGACCCCTCCATTCCCCTCCATAGCCCTCCGAATGGAGGGGTAATTTAAACCTCTAGCGTAGTGGATGCCTTCCACTAGGCTAACAGGGACGGTACCCTAAGATATCTATTGGGATTTCAAGATGCAAACATGGCTCCTTTATTACTGCGAGTAACTATGGAGTATAAGTAATATGATGTGTGTGGTATTTCCCAGTGCCTTGAAACACCCTTGAGTTTGTGTGGCATTTCGTGTGCAAGGGTCACATTTCCATCAACTAATTACAGCTCATTTCCCATTTCCACTCTTTAAATGTCTCTCTCTCTCTCTCTCACGCTCTCTCTTTTTCTCTCTCCCTCTCTCTCTCTCCGGGCTTCAGGGCCCCAGCTATGCAGAGGGGACATTTCCTTCTGCCCCACTGGAAGTAAAGATCCTTTAAATGCCAGTCAGTATTAGAGTCACTACAGCCCCCAGCCACTCCCTGCTGTGGCCCCGTCAAGACCAATGCAAAAGATAAGCTGCCGCCTTAATTATTCTGACTGAGATGAAGGCGGTGTTTTCATGTTGACTCTACCTATTCCCCGCGACCGACGGGGACCCTGCTGTAATGTGATTGGCTGCGTTCAAAGCAGGGGGAAAGATGTGAAGACTTTGATAGGTGTGCGCTATCGAGGTCCAACCCCCCTCCCACATCAACCCCACCAGACACCTTGAGCAATCAATGCACTCAATGCAAAAGTAGATATTTATCTCTGCTCCAACAGAGTGTAAAAAGTAATTAGCTTCCCACGCCCCTCCCAAGAAGCTAATGCATTTCTACAAACCTGATTCAAACCCTCACTCCATATGTTGCACTAACTCCATTTTTCCCCAAAACATATCTGCCAGTTTTTGTGCCACTTAAAAGGGGTCCATGTTAATACTACCTTACTCTTGCATAAGTAAAAACCCCTCATCCTATGCAGTAAATCTGACACTCATGTTCCAGTGAGTGCGTGTGTGCTGTGGAAGGGGTTGAGGCTTGATTCTGCTGCATAATAATAGTAGCTTAACACTCATGAATAATGAATTTGCGACAAAATGTGGATTATTCAAATGAGTTTGGATGTGCCAGTGGAAAGTGTGGCATAGTTACACAGAGAAGTTGTTTATTTGTTTTTATACTTAAGTGATGCCGTACCTTTGGGTTAAGATCTTCATCCGTATAACTCCTCGCATTACCGAGAAGAGATAAGGTATATGAGGGTCAAACGGGGTCAAGAGTGTAAAATCCAGTCCTCACAAGTTAGTAATGTATTCCAAAGAAACCACAAACGTTGCATATTCGTGTATCGCATGCATATCTTACCGCGCTGACTGAGAGACGGTGTGACAGTGTGAGGTTGAACCTGGTTCATGGATTTAAATTGAATGCCTTCAAAATCGGAAACCTTTCGTTTGGTCCCAATTTTTTTTCCCCTCTTCAATCGGTATTCAAAAGAGAGAGAGAGAGAGAGAGAGAGAGAGAGAGAGAGAGAGAGAAGGAATGAAGTCTTTGTGGGGATAGAAGAAGCGCAGCTCTGTGGTCACGCAGGTGATCATTTTGGTGCTGGCTCTGTCGAAGCAGCCATTGTTGAGCCTATTTATTTGCCCGAGCTCCTTCTGCTCTCTGTTCAACAGTCTGTGAATTCATTACACTCACAACGTCGTGTTTCTGCTTATTCTGAAGCGAGTGGGAACATTACGCCAGGAGGAGAAGAGGACATTCTGTCTTCTTGGATTGAACAAAAAAATATTAAAACACCTTTTTTGTTTTCAGCAGACAGATCAGTGTTATGTTTGACATCTGTCTGTCGGTTTCTGTGTCTGCCTATCTATCTATTTATCTTTCTGTGTGTGTGTGTGTTTCTGTCTGTCTGTCTATCAATTAAGTCTGTCTATCTACGGGTATTTTATGTCTGTCTGTCTGTCTGTCAGTATGTGTATCTATCTATCTAGTGTCTGTTTGTCTGCCTAAAGCTGTCTGTCTATGTATCTCTCTATCTATCCATCGATAACTCTATCTATCTAAAGCGTCTGTCTGTCTAAAGCTATCTATCTGTCTTTTTTGTCAGTCCCTCTGTCTATTCACATATAATTTAGAACTTGTAGACTAGAGGTAATTATGGAATGCTTAATTACACATGCATTAATCCTGTGTGGAGTTTAATTAAGTGGTTCCCTTATTGCACATATTTCAACATGATGACATCTGGCTCAGTATTTTTGATTACAGCCCTACATCATGCGTTTTGTGGGGTGACATGTTTGTTGTAGCAGCTCGTAGGGAACATGTATGTTGTGTGAGTCGACGGCATCACACAAGTCAACCGAGGTGTGAATGCAAGGTCGAGTAGGCCGATGTCTGTACTAATTCTGTACAAAGTGCATAGAAAATGAATGCAAGTCACAAAGTGTGTACGAGTTTGTATGAAGGAAATGCAGGACTTCAGCGTTCATGTTGTGGAGCCTCTATTATCCCACATTTGTCGTCACATTGGACACGACCCGAAGTAGACAAACAGAGTTATGCAGGCAAAATACACATTTCGGGAGGCTTCAATTTAGTGTGCTACTTCTCAAAATCCTGCATCTTAAGAGTTTTGCTTTCAGACCTTCACGAATGCCTCAAAAGTTCTTGAACATATTTCTCAGGAGCTTTCTCAGAGCTCAAAGTATTGCAATCTTAAACACACAAGTCACGCAGAATTTAAACGAGGCATCGTGTATCCTAGACAACGACATCAGTGATCCATCAGCTATCCATCTTATAACCAGGACTTAACATCTAGCATTAAAAACGAATGCACACCTCATATATAATAGATGGATGTTTAAATACATTGAGTATGTAGAGTGGCCCCATGAGGGGGAGACATGGGTGTGAATGGGCCCTTCTACGACGTCGCAGGCCAAGATCCGTAACGGACGTGTCCTGCATGTCCGGTGGCACACTTTACCGACCCCCCCCCCCCCCCAAGCCCCCCCACCCGGATCATCAGAGCTCATTCGCCCATCTGGCTGGTGTCGGATTACATTTAAGCCATGCCATTTCACAGGCCGGGCCCCGGCGAGAACCCTCCCAGCAGGGAGGCTTAGTATCGCAATGACACCGGGGGTAACCTTTCCACCGCGTTTCAGCCACGCGGCACTATGGCGAGTCGAGTAATTTGAGGCACGGCGCTGTCCCTATTTTTCATAATGTTTCATGCCTGTGTGATTATGGATTTGCCCGCTGCGCCTCATCTATGTTTCCGTTTCCCAGGCGCTCTCTCTATGGCTCTTGCTCCAATCGCCTGCTTTTTGACGCACGGCGGAAGGAATGCTTGCAGGCTAGTCTATCTGTGGGGGGCTGAAAATAACGTATTGACTTTTAAAAAGCGGAAGGGTGTTCGCGGTAAATGAAGTAGGAGTTAAAGAGGGGGGGGGAGGAAGCATCTTTTGTTATATATAAATAAAGTAACGATCCACGATAACATTTAGTTGTTCACGATTTGTCATCGTTCACCGACGGTGAGGCGGGGGAGTGGGGGGGGGGAGGCGGACACAAAGACACGACTTCTCCAGAACAAACGATCGGATTCGTGCAAATGAATGGCAAAACAACAAACAGCAGGGATTCAGAGTGTGTTTGTGTGTGTGCGTGTGCGTGTGTGTGGGGTGGTCGGGTTTGTGCGTGAGTAGGTGGGTGGGCGGCTAGCAGGATTAGCCTGCTAGCTGACTAAGCACTGAGGCCGAGGCACTGTCTGTAAGTAGTTGAACACGCTGCGCTGCAGATAGCATCACGGCGGTCCCCTTTCTCCTTCAGCTTACAGGTCATTAAGCAGAGAGCGTTCTAACGTGGCTTGCCACTCATCTCTTGTGACAGGTCAAATTAAGCCGGGGCGTAGCAGCGAATAAGTCCTCTTAGCCCCCGTACGCCATCCCTTACACCTGAATGTTCTTATAACATGGATCATGCTCTAACTACATCATTCTTCACGGCGAGAGATAAATATATACGGTTGATTGTTTATTAAAGGATCCGCATTCTCCGGGAACAATCGGCCTGGGGTCCACGTTTCACACGAAAGACAAAAACAGCATCACACAACATAGCACAACACATATTATTCAGTGAAACGGAGATCATTCCAAGGCAAAAATAGAATAAATAAATAATACAGATCAATAAATGCATACAGCTACAATCAAATACATTTGACATAAAATGCTACAAATCACACAACCTAGCAGGACACGCTCAGACAACATGATATTCTAAGACAACTTGTGTTTTAGCCCATGGTGCAGCTCCACTCTTAACACTGTATGTGTGTGTGTAAATGTGTGTGTGTGTGCGTGTGTGTGTGTGTCCACTGTGGACGCATCACCACCTGGCCAGCCAATCAGCTAATCAGCTACTGTTTGGGCTCCATTGGGTTCTAATTGAATGAGCACCGTTGCCTTGTTCCCATTGAGCTACGTTTATATCTCCGGAAGAAGCAGACCTGATCTTAATTTCGGCCCCGATTAACCATTTTCCGGTGGAGGCTCCCTGGAGCCCTGATTGAGGAGAGGAATCACATTAAGCTCTGCGTGCCTGCGAGGGAACGATAACACCAGATCATTAAGAAAGGGGAGAGGGGACTGTTAATGTTGAACCAAAGGATACCATTTTTCATGGTAATACCTTCGCTGTATCTCCTTCTTCTCCTTTTTCTTCCCGGGAACATTTAGGGGCTTGAGCAGAGTGTAATCCAGTTATTCCGTCAGAGTTGTGTGAGGGGTTGGAGGGTACCATAACTTCAACCTTACCGTACCTGTGGCTTTTAGGTTTGTTAAAAAAAAGACTCAAGTTTAATACGTACTGATGAAATGAAACCATTATCACGGTGTTATTACTTCATAGGCTCTTTTGACCCTTAATAAAAGGGAAGTAAAAGGGTCTATGACTCTTAGTTACAGTTACAGACAGTGTGTTCGTGTGCGTGCATGCGTGCATGATGTGTGTGTAGAAGGGCGAGCAGGGAGGGGTTTATAACTCGATCATTTCCATGATTGGGTTTCAGTGGTCAAAGTAATAGAGTTGGACATAACGGCTTCTGAACGGGCGATAGCCAATATGTCATAACGCTGCATACCAGAGGGCGAGTGATGAAACGGGGCTTGTTGTAACCTCCCTCCCCCAACAAATTACCACCTCCCTCCCCATTCCATTTACCCCGAGACATCTCAGACAGATAGAGAAATTGAGAAAGAGAATTAGAGAGTTAGATTAAGAGGGAGGGAGAGATATTGAGTAAGAGAATGAGAGAGATAGATCGAGAGAGAGGGTGAGAGATTGAGAAAGATTAAGAGAGAGAGGGAGTTAGCTGGAGAGAGAGAGAGAGAGAGAGAGAGAGAGAGAGAGAGAGAGTTAACTAGAGAGAGGGAGAGATTGATAAAGATTTAGAGGGAGAGAGATACTCTTATGGAGACGATGAGTGAGATAAAAGAGGGAGAGATGGGCGTCGCCGCCTCCCCGTTCCATTTATCGCTAGGTATCTCAGAGAACGAGAGAGGTAGAGAGTGCAAGAGAAGGAGATGGAGACAGAGAGGTAATTAAAGAGAGAGATGGGGAGAGCGAGATGGAGACGGACGGAGAGAATTAGAGAGGAGAGAGAAGGATGGAGAGAGAGAGAGAGATGGAGACAGAACGATAGAGTGAGAGAGAGAATTAGAGCGAGGGAAAAGAGAGTAAAATCAAGAGATTGAGAGAGAGAGACAGAGAGACCTTCGCACCATTCACCGTGTGACGACCAGCCTGGTCAGCAGACGGCATCTCAGCTGGGCTCCCTGATGGAGGTCCGCCTGATTAGTGATGTTATCACCACAGCCTCCCAGCTGACCTCCACCTCGGAGGAGCACAATGAAAAGAGTTAAAAATAAGGAAGAACACACACACACACACACACACACACACACACACACACACACACACACACACACACACACACTCCATCTTTCCTGAGGAATCTGGTGGCGTTCTGTCTGGCTCCGTGGCCAAACTTATCAGTCGTGGCCACAATGGCAGTTACATGTCAGCCTTTAATTAACTGCCAACCGTAACTGCATTGACTCCATTCCTGTAGTCTCAGTCCATCACCAATAATATGGGCCTTTTAAATCCACTACAACAAAATACAACGTGTTACCTTCAAGGCCCTTCAACAAAACAAACTGGGTGGTAAAGATTAAAAAAAAAAAATGGTATGTTATCTACTATACTATACACAGTGAAGTAGTGCTTGTAAAAATGTGGGTGCTGTATGTTGATACTTGTATTTTACAAATGTAGATAAAGACTTTTTAAGTCAAATTAACTACATAGAATAGTATGTATTTGGTGTTAACACGTTTTTTTTTTATGTGTCACAGCAATGGTTTATTTGACTGCCCATGTTCAATCAAATGCATTAAAAAAAAGCAATGAAACCGATCCTCAAACAACAACTTGAATAATTCTTGTTTTTCTGCTTATCAGCCATGCGTCGTAACCGAAACATAGTATACCGTAATCATGACAGAATGATACCGCAAGAGTAAATACATTCTTAACATGTCCCAGTGGGGGAACCAAAGCCCTAACCCTTGCAGTAATATTTCCACGCCCCCCCCCCCCCATTTGAGCTGGAATGGACCAAAGACTTCATCCATTACTCTGTGGATGAATCTCCCGACTCGGTAATGATAAAATCATCAGTTAGTTATATTGTTAATAGAATGGAGGATGGCGGTTACGTGCCCAAGACAGTAAGGTGTAGGATTAAATACGGTTTGTTTCTTTCCACGGCTAAAGCCAGTATCTATCTCTCCGTATCCAATTCCCTGCCAGCGTATGGACTATATGTTATGGTAAAAGATTGCCCAAGCCGGGTGTCAGGCAGCGCCCATACATCACCCCCGGCCACAATCCATCTTTGATTGCGTCCCCCAGCTGTTGCCGCCCATCCCCCTACTGTTCTTTACCGCGTCCAGCACACCGGGCTGGAAATGAGCAAAGATGGGATGGATGGAGAAAATAATGCGGGGAAATAAATGTATGAAAAGGGAGAAGAAGCAACTTTTATTGTCATGCGACAGGCGGCTGGTGTGCTCGTCCTTCGCCGTGCGCGCGTGTGTCTCCGACACGGGGCGGATTGGATTGCTTCGTGAAAAATGTGGTTAATTCTGCTCGTCACCGGCCCCCTTTTGAGAGACCATCATTTCATATGAAGGTGACGGTACGGGCTGATTGATCTGGGCCGTGATGCTCGGCAAACCCCCCCCCCCCCTTGATTTGCTGTGGAATTGGGGCTCAGGCTACGGCTCGGAATGAGCCGTAGCAGAGTGTAACACAATTGCAGTAATGTGTGGGTTCTTTAGCCGGCTTGTGCCTGTCAGAATAATATATATATACATATATACTGTATGTGGGGGGGGGGGGGGGGGGGGGGGGGGGGGGGGGGGGGGGGGGGGGGGGGGGGGGGGGGG
>JAOPJO010000154.1:4176688-4186824 GCA_027123675.1 Molva macrophthalma
CCCCCACCACCATTCCCTTTCCATCCCTCTCCCCCATTCCCTCCCCCATCTCTCTCTCCCTGGACTCTGGGCTCTGTTCAGGGACACCCCCCCCTGGGAAGGCCAGGACCAGTGGGAGTACCAGGGCTGGGGTGATGCAGCCTCTGGGGGTGGAGGAAGGGAGGGGAGGTGAAGGGGGGTGGAGGAGTTGAGGAGGTGGGAATGGAGATGGATGGAGTGTGTGTGGGGGGTGGGGAGGGTGGAGGAGGAGTGGAAAGAGAGGGCGGAGGAAGTAGGGAGGGTGGATTCTTTTGGCGGAGGAGGAGGGGAGGTAGAGGAGAATGATGGCGCTTTCCTCTCAGGAAGAAGAAGGGGTGAAGGAAGGGTGGGGATAGGGGAGGTGTGGTGGTGGTGGTGGAGGGGGAGGGCTGACGGAGCTCTCCTCTCAGTGGGGAGGGATTAGCATGCCGCACGGCCGCTAGCCTGTCATTACCGCCAGAGACAATGCCGGGGTTAATCTTTCCCGGACCGGCCCGCCGACCCAGCCCGCGCTGGGGGTCGATAATCCCATCAGAGAGCTGAGACAGTCTGAGGGCCAACCCCTGTCCCTCAGCCCCCCACTGCTCCTCCATCTTCCTCTTCCTCCTCCTCTTCTGTTCTCTCTCCTTCATCGCCGCATCCTACTCTTACTGTGTGTGTGTGTGTGTGTGTGTGTGTGTGTGTCCATAGTTTTGGTGCTTGTGTGCGTTCGTTGTGGTGTGTGCGTAGTTTTGGTGTGTGTGTGTGCATAGTGTGTGTATGTTTGTGTGTGTGCACGTGTGTATGTGCGTGTGCATGTGTGCGTGTGTGTCAGTGTGTGTGTGCGTGCATGCATGTTTGCGTGTGGGGGGCGGGTCTCTGAATCCGCTGCTTGGCGGCTGTAAGTGCATGTCAGAGCTAATATAGTCTGAAACGCTGAAGCGCGTCAGCAGGGTTCTCTTACCCTATAGTACGCACTTTCTTATGTTACTCTGAAGCGTGCCATTCATTTTTTCTTGTGTGTGTCTGTGTGTGTGTGTGTGTGTGTGTGTGTGTGTGTCTGTGTGTGTGTTTGTGTGTGTGTGTGTGAATATACAGAGTGCCAGCATGCTCGAGTGGTCTCCAGATATGTGTGGGGTGTCCGCAGCGGACTCAGGAGTAATGGGCTGAGTGAGAGCTACGGTCTGTACACGCTGCCCTGCGTCTGCTGGAGCAGGCTGTATTAAACCAAAGGCCACGTCGCCCTTACCTTCCCCTTACGCGTCTTTCAGTTTCGGAAGGTAAACGAAATGTCAAGCGTTCCGCGAGCCCCATCAATTTCCTGTTTCGGTAGTAATAATACAGACGATATTAAAAAAAAAGAAACCTGAATTTTACTTTATTTGTAAAGAGCGTATGAACAAAGTGTTTCACAGACAAAACGTTGTTCGGTCTGCGATGACAACCTTAAAATGAAAGCGTAAAGTGTTGAACAGAACCTCGTTTCTCGTACAGTCGTAGCACTCTTCCTTACTGCCATATGTCAAACACATCACTTCCTGTAGGGCAGTGCCATTTCCTGTCAGTGTAATAGTGGCAATTAAAAGTGATCCTCGTACTACAACAAACAATCTCTTGTAAGGGTCAGCGGAGATGAGTGGTGTGTAAACATGGAGCTGGATCTGCACTATAAGTTACTCTAAGTGTTAGACCATGAAGTGTTAGGTGTATGTCATCTCTTGGGGACGCTGACCTGCAGTGTGAAGGCCTGTGGTAATTACACTCGTGTGTGTCTGTGTGTGTGTGTGTGTGTGTGTGTGTGTGTGTGTGTGTGTGTGTGTGTGTGTGCTGCTCCTTCCCTACTGGGGGACCAGTTATGAGCTCACTGTGTCCTAACATTAACACCACTAGACATAAACACAAGCACACGCACGCACACACAAACTCTCAAACGCAAACACACATAAATACAATTTGAGTAAATATTCAAAAACAGAGTGAGGTAGGGAGAGAGAAAGAGAGAGAGAGAGAGAGAGACCAAAGAGATAGAGAGAGTGAGAGAGAGACAGCAAAGAGAAAGAGAGAGTGAGAGAGAGAGAGAGACCAAAGAGAAAGAGAGAGTGTGAGAGAGAGAGCAAAGAGAAAGAGAGAGAGAGACCAAAGAGAAAGAGAGAGTGAGAGAGAGAGAGAGCAAAGAGAAAGAGAGAGTGAGAGAGAGAGAGTGAGCGAGAGAGAAAGAGAGACCAAAGAGAAAGAGAGAGGTAAAATAGGATGCAGATGATCTATAGGCCATTGGTGTGCTTCTGTTTGTATTTTAATTAGCATTCTTTTTTATCTAAAATAATAGGCAATGGTTGCATAAAAGTGAAAGAAAGAAATATTAATGTTGGTGAGCACATTGCAATATTATTGGTCATACCTTAATATAATGTAATACATGCTGCAACTTCATACAATCAGTAGATAAAATAATGTGTTCATTGTTATTTACCGTCTATGACAGTGTTTGTCTGAGTTTATTTTTATTTTTGTATTCTGATTGTAAATCACAAATATTAACAATTGAGGAATTCAAAGAAGTGCTTTGCAGAGTATTTAACTTCGGCTCAATGAGACTTTTTTACTGCTGCCCTGAATTTTAACATACGTTGGCCAGTACTAGTTATTTGAATATAGTAAGATTATTATTATTATTGAGGACTTCAAATTATTATTTTAAGTCATCAATCTTTTTATCTACATTTTCATAATGGCATAATTGACAATAATTATACCCGATTTGATGCTTCAAAACACATGCATGAATGTATTTCCACATGTTTACGGAGTAATGAACAAATTCTGTAATTGTTTTATGTATAGTGTAAAAGTACATTACTAACACATGGATGCCAAACCACTAGCACTTACTCCACTAACACAATAACATAATATACTAATCTAAATTAATGGCTTATCTTACAGCCTTGCAAATTCTTCGGTGATGTGTTAGTATATTATGTATATAAAGAATGAATGCTATGTACAACAATATTAGTTCATGGCTCGGTCAACGTGACAGAATTACATAATGCCTTCATCTGTGTTTTGAAGACTTTCATGAAAAAAGAAAGTATAAAGTATGACCCATGTTTATCGGACAGCCAATAACATAACACTTCAATTCAATATTCGATGATTCTTTTTGGCGCCCAAAACCAATCATTTAATTGACAATAAGGACAGTTGATGGAGAGTGATGTGGAGAGAAGCTGCTGTACCCACACACCTATTGTGTAGAACCCATTGTAGCACTCAGACATAATACAAAAATACTTAGGCAAAGCACTTTCATCTAGCATCCGCTTAAACGTTGGACCATTTAAACCTGCATGTTAGTGAACCTTATGTAATGGTATTACAAACACTACTTGCGATGTGCTCAGCAACTTGCAGTATTTCTTTCATTGGTGGTCATAGCTGTAATATTGTTTTGGTTTGAATCGATAAATTCATTACACCTCCTCCCCCATTATATACCCCCTATCAAACCCGTGGAAATTCACTTTGAAGACGAGTTACAGGTTTGGTATACAGCACTACCCCCATGGTGTTTTTTTGTGGAGATACAACATACAAAGAACTGCAGCATTTCCTGCGAACAAACAGTCCTTGCATATACAAATCACAAGATTTACACCCCTTACCTTTTTTAAAAGCGCACACATTGTGGACAGCTGGGCATTGTGAGTGTGTGTGCGAGGAGATGGTCATTTAGGAGGGATGACATTACAGACAAAAAAAACGTCACCATAATGGTCTGCAATGCTCTGGAAGTATGGACTATGGAATACACGCACAACGGATGAAGTGACACAGATGGTTTCAGCCATCGTGAAGCGCTCTCAAACAGCTCTGGTGTAATCTGTTCTGCAGAAAGGACCAGAAAAAAATAAAAAAAAACTGAGGGAAAGAAGAAAAAAAAAACAGTGATTATGGCTTATGGTTCTCCCTTTTGCTGATTACGGATGCTCTCTTTGTTCCAAGTGTGGCTACTGTACCGAGCCCCCTCACTGTCCAGGACCATACTGGGGATAGATTTTTTGTTTTGTTTTTGTTTTCGTCTTTTCCCCTGTTGCTTTTTTTAATTTTTCGTTTTTCCTTTGACCCTGGACTATGTGAACTATGTAGTCAAAGCCAACTTTTTACAAAAAGATATATATATAAAAAAATAATTCTATGGGAAAAAAATACCTTCAAATTGTTCTGTGCAATAAAGTAATATGCAGATTTTCTTTTTTTTAATTAACAAAATTTTGTTGATGTTGACTTGTTGACAATATGGTATGTTGTATTAAACAATCTATGGAGTTTTTTTTAAAAGACACAATCTTTGTATCTTGATTTTGAACCAAAAAAATGTGTTAACAAATGAACAGAAAGAAAATGATTAATTGATATTTAAAATGTCCCAGAAATAACATTTTAAATTGCATCCATAAAATAACCTGCTAGATTTACACCATTCTTAGCAGGTCACTTTGATAGAGAAATGACCATTGCAGTTTGCAATCTTGTACATTCATATGGTTATGTAAAATATCCATTTTGTGCATATTTGCATTCGGAAAAGACTTGCTTAGTAACAGAGACTTGGCCCGATTTCTTGGAGAAACATGAACAAATTGGGTGACCCTTTTTTTGAAGGTTACGGGGAAATGACCAGGGATATCACGAGAATAGCACACTTTCATAAAGCATAGCTCGGCGCGCATTCTGTTTGGATCTCCGTCTCATTGCTTTTATTTTACATCTCTTCTTTCTCGGATAGCAATCCAGGGGGATGTTTTGACAGTATTTTTTCTCCCTTCCCTCAAGCTGTATCAAAGAACACTCGTTTATCTTCTCACTTGAAAACACACAGCAGAAACAGAAGAAGAGAAATGCTAGTCTCGCGTCTGCCCTGGGAATGATGGAAAATCCATTGTTTTCATTCCTCACATCGAATTTATTCCTGATTTTTTAGGTCAACGTCTGTGCTGATGGATTCCCAGGATTGTTGAAATCAAACTTAAGACGTTGATGTAGGCTATGTCAGGCATTCCATCGTATGCAGCAGCTACCGTGTGGATGAAAAAGAATACTCTTTGGAGCAGCCATGATTGGCTACATTAGCATACTTCATGCTAACAGCGCTTGTCCTACAGATTTTCCCAAACACCATTTCCATTATTTTTTGTTCAAATGGATAATGTATACCCTGCAGATGTCAGTTACTTCTGTGTATAAGGCCAATCCAATAAGCCGCTATTAGCCTGCTCACCTGATGTGTATACACTATTGACCCAAACCAATTATTTTGTTGACCCTATCCTGGTCCCAGAGTACACTTATCACTTTACAGCTGAATACTGAAGCTGCTGTAATTGGTGCTAAGGTAATGCTCCTCTCTTGAAACATGAAACCTTGTTTCTAGAGGAAGGCTTGATGGTAATGGTATAATTTAATTATTGGTATAGGTAATTGGTATAGATTAACAGCAAGGTATTTGAAGTTTATTTCTGACAATCATTTATTATTCATAGAGTGTATACAAATTTAAGCAGGCAATTTATTAGAATAATGGATTTTGAAGCCTACAGATAATTATTTACCCACTATTAACACAATCAAACTCAAATGTAAATATCCCACAAAATAATTTATTTAAAATAAATATTCTGTCATAATTTAAATTTATAATTTGACGATAGTGGGAAGTATGTATATAACTGTATTTAACTACATAATGTTCACTTCCTGTAACAATATTTATTTTTCTTGAACTTACAGAAAAGTAGATAAAAGATCATTATAGCTAACAAAACAAATACAACAATAAGGTAGATACAATAACTTACAACACTTACTTCATAAGTTATTGTATCTACTAATTGTAAAAATTACTGTTATACAAGTCTACAAACATATGCATATTACTGTAGCCTAATAAATGCAGTACACAATGCCATAAAAAGACAAAATATACAAGAGTACATTTTAAGCATTTAAAAACATACAAATTAAGCATAAACGTATTTGATAAATATGTTCAAATAAGATTCCTAATTACGTTTATAATACATGCATCAATAGTCCTACCCTCCTTTTAACCTTGTGCATAATCCATTGACTGTATGAAAGGTCTGAACCAAATCTTTCATTACTTGTTGACCTACTGGTTGAGCTAGTGAATCCCCAGCCCCTATCTATTACATCAACACAGAATTCTCTTATGTATCCATGTATTAGCATTTCTAGGAGACCTCCCTAGTTTATATTCTGAAGGTATCTCTGGAATACGCAATTCCCCCTTCACCCCAAACCGCTGGCGCTAAAGTTATCAGATACCCTACACTTAACCGCCTTTGACTGGCTTTCTCCTCTTCCGCACTCTTGGCAAGCTCCGTGGCTATCTCATGTTTGCCAGGAAACTGTCCAAAAAGGCAATCTCGGGACTCTCGTTTTTGCCCGGGCCATATGCCACAGCCTCTCTCTCTCTCGATGGGCAGCTCTATTTAACCTTCTTATTTATTGAAGAGCCTAATGAAAGAGTCATGAGTTTGCCATTCGGGAAAAAAATGCTACAACTTGAAAAACACGTAAACCATTTTTAGATTTTTGACCGTTTGGCTCGAAGATGAAGGGCGATGCGTGACACGCACATTTTACACCTCAATGACAACATGCATGTTCTTTCAAGGTGAGTTGGGTAATTAACCTAAGGAGCTTATTTATTTGATTAATTAGTTTACAACCACCCATTGTTTTGTGTAACAGAAGGGCCTAAATATGCCAGACTGGAATAATTGTAGGGGCCTGTTGCATATTAGCACAATTCAAATGACTTGTCCTTACCCTACTTGGCTCAAGGACAGCTGTTAGCAGATATTCTGCAGAGCATCCGGGACAGGTGCTAATGCAAGACAGGTATTTGGATATGATGAAAGCAGCAGAACCAGTGCCACTGCTCTCATTTTCAGGCATTGTTAGGAGATGGTAGCTGGTAAGTATGGCTTTCATTTCCCATTACCTTCTCCATCTACTTCCATATGGAGGGGTTCTGCTTGCCGTCTGGACGTATTTCAAGGAGACGGTGTGCCATGTTATCTGTTTTCAAATTGAAATCCTTGTTTAGTCCCAGAGACAAAAATGTGTTACTGTAAATGCTGCCTTCTTTTTCAGTAAAAAACAAAACAAGGCATATATCTCTTATCGATATGAAATCCAATGATAATCTTCCCTACAGGTTTGTCTGTAATCTAATCTATCAACACAAGTTAACAAGTCATTTATAGGGTAACGACATGGCTTTTGTAAACCGTGACACATTTACATGAATGCACAGAGGAAAGCTGCAAAGAAGATAAGACCATTTAACACCGTTAAGCCTTTATTCAAATACATCTTACAAATGTTACATGGGTCCTGTAGAGGGTGAGAAGAGCGGGAAAAAAAACAACTACAGTGTGTTTATGTTAATCAGCAATGGTAGCACTAATCCCCCAAGGTCATTTAATTCCCTGGGCCTGGGGGATGATTAGTCCAGTCCGTCCGCCAGTTAATTGATGACTTGGCATTGATTGGTTTAGGAGTCCACTAACCAAGGTGTATTGCAGTCCCTGAGAAGGAGAAAAGAACCATAATCAATAGCAGTCCTTAACACTGATATGTTCCATGTGACTGTGATCAGTCCTGATAAAGCAACATAGGTGAAATGTATTCAGCAGCGATACCCAGGGGACTTCAGCAGGTCTCGGACGTCTTCGCATTCGTCCACATTTCGACTTTTGTTTCACACTTTGTCTATTCTGCGTCATTTAAATCAACCACAAAACACACTCCACACTGTGCGGTTTCTTGGATGTTCTCCCGCCTCATGCATACAGACTAGCCGTTCCGATTCAAGGAAACTCAAAACTCAAAACTGCAAACATATAAATGTGTAAAAGCATAGAAAAATAAGCTTTTATCCAAAGCAACTTCCAGTGAATTCAGATACAGGTCATTTGGGCATCTTGCTGAAGGATGGCTACAGGTAGGCAGTAAGTGTAGACACTAGGGCCCTCTCTCAATCGGCATTCATTTCTGTACTTGGGTTCTTGTGGACTAGTGAAACGTCATCAGTCGCAGCCCAAGGACTGTTTGGTTCAAAGGTCTGCATCTAGTCAAGTACACTCCAAATGCCCAGATGTGCTCTTCTTGCTCTGCCCAATTAAACGAGGATGCATCGAGAGGTGTGGACTTGGGACAGCCGAGTAACCCAAAATGCATTTTGCAACCACCAGCCACACTTCGTCCTCCCGTCCGCGGGAGTTTGTACTCACAAGACGAACTTGCCAAGTCCGAACTACCAAGTACGCATGTTGACATAGTTGGTATTGAGAAAGGCCTTGGGGGTCGAACCCATTACTTTTTGGCTGGGTGAGGAACCACCTTTACCACTCCACTATCCTGTCCCTTAACTATTTCAGCTTGAGCATGAATCTCTTCCTCGAATGGATTTAATCTCGCATCAGAATCTGAAGAAGCTGAGGCAGTAACTGTCGAGGCAGTAACTGTCATGTCACTGTACATATTAGAGCTTAGTCCAGAGAGTTGATAGAAGCAGTGCTAAATGCTGCTGTTACTGCAGCCAATTAAGACTACCTTCACAGCTGCTGCTAATCATGGGCACGTTTTTCAAATCAGGCTCACTCATCCGCCCATTTTGACTTCAATTAGAAGCACACGTTCAGTACAAGTAGCCACAATGAACAACAAGCTACTACTATTGTTACCATTTCATTTTATTTATCTGACATTTTATCCAACGCAACTTGAAGTGAATTTCATAAAGGAGCAGGTAGGTAAGCTTGCTCAAGGTTGTATACAAGCAGGCTGAGGACATTTGGGAGCAAACCCCCTCTAACCATGACATCATCAGGCCGTGTGCTGACTCTGTCTGTTTCATTTTTTTCTTAAATGAATGTATACTTCTGGTAACCGCAAAATTGACATCAAAACAAAAAATGTTGATGTAGACGCAACGTTATATATAGATGACGGCACTTTGAGTACACATTGCACATTAAAATGTAGCAAAACCTCTCACACAACGTAATTCACAGTCCGACTGAGGTAGACTCGTGGATTGCGATGACTTAAGGATGCCTTACACCAGCTTACCATTGCAAAAAATTGGACTTTGATCAATTGACGTGTTCTCCTAGTCTGAGACTTAAATCCCCCAGTGTCTCAAACAGGGTGGATGTTAAAAAAAAAAAAAACAATGTGAAAGCCTCACACTGACTTTCATTTTTTGACTGAAGCCCATGAGATGAGCTGTACAAAGGCAGGCATGGCACCACACAGCTGTATGTGTATTGCACAGTCTAAGCTGTTTGGGCCCTCGCACAACATCCATCACTACAGCAGACGCTATTCAGACGAGCATAATCATTCTTCTCCTTCTTTTCTCTGCTTTCCATTATTTAAAAAAAAAAGCTATGAAAAAAGGAGGCGAGGAAATTCTTCCACTGTAATGCTTCCAAGAAATGGAGGAAGACATTTGTGAAAACAAATTAATAATAGGGTTGTTTTTTGGGTTTGTAAAATAACAGGAAAAGACCTTGCGTTTCAGGGAGCGGTGTCATTCTTGCCAACCACGCAGTTAAATGAGGGCCCTCATCTAAGCTAGCCGCCTATTAGAAAGTCTAATAGGCGACAAGCTCAAATCTGGGTGTACTGGGCGTTTATTACTTTGTTTTTGTTGTCTTTTTTCACTCCGTATAACAATCATGTTGCTGGAGGCGGGTGATTATAAGCGGAAGATCAGCTATTAACAGTGAACACAAACTAGGCCAGCATTACTAAACTGTAAAAAAAGTGTATATAGAGGTTTCAAATCAACACAATGGACACTTGGCCACTGTATAAATACGCTTATTAAAATACCCTTCTGAAAGCTTCATCCCCTCTCGCAAATTAGTTTCTCTTTGGTTGAATGTACATATCCATAGCGAATCAGGACAAACAAGGTGTGACTCCACCCCTTTCAGTTTTTGGTTACCAGCCCATGCTTTGGGCGTTGGGGGGGGGGGGGGGGGGGGCGGGGGGGGGGGGGGGGGGGGGGGGGGGGGGGGGGGCGGGGGGGGGGGGGG
>JAOPJO010000154.1:4188895-4200675 GCA_027123675.1 Molva macrophthalma
GGGGGTGTAATCCCACGTGCGCCGCCACTGACAGGACACGTGACACCTCGGTAGATATTGCGTTGCCTCAGCACTCGGCGGCAGCGTTTTGTTGATCCGGGCCCCGCCTGGACGGGACGAGCGGAACGCAGCTCGGTGCCCGCTGCAGATGTTTCAGGGGAAGGAGCTCCTCAAAAGGAACCTACAGCCTCGTGTGTACAAACCAGCCCAACGCTACAAAGAGCCCTCTAGTATCCTTGAGCAAGACCCCTAACGCCCCTACCTGCTCCTTAATGAATGACTCTGGATGAAAGGCTGGCTGCAAAATAAATAAATTAGTAAATTCTACTTCTTAATCGGTTTATTGGGTTTTTCCTGACAGGTAATTAGCACATTACAAAGGCAGCATTCTGTGATGAACCTAGGTAAGAACAAGTCATGCCCAGGCACAACAAGGATTAAAGGATGTATATAATAATACAATAATAAACAGTTAAAGGATTTGGCCAGGTTGATTGTTTACATTTTCCAGATGTAAATCAGCCATGATGCTTGTTCAACCAGAATTCAGAACTATCAGATTGCCTATAACACAGCCACTAACTTTGCACGTAACACTAACTAAGTCTGTGAGCATGAGCAGTGGCGTGTAAACACAGAATCAAAACTTTTGGATTTGTTCGTTTGCTAGCCGGGGCAGTTTGTTAAACTTACCTGGGTTGTACAAAACATAGATACAGCTATTGGAGCTGAAAAATACTCATTTGGAATACAACGGATGTCAAATGATCGGCAACTGCCCAATTTCCAAACGAGTCTACACCGAGAGAGTGGGTGAGTTTAACAAAAATCACCGCTGATTTACATCTGGACATAGACAATGTCAACAATTTAAGACAAACTAAACAAAGCGCTACAATACATTAAATGGAAAAAATGAAAAGAAAAAAATATATTAGATAACAAAATAACACAACTAAATAACAAATATACATTGGCAAAAGCAGCGATCACAATATGTGGATACAATACACTAATTAGACCTTGTCACATCCCTACCAAGCACATGGTATCATGAGTAAATAATTAAGTAGATTGTAATCATTAATAAATAACCTTGACTTCCCTGAACCCAAAGAGAAAGCCCCAGGCTTCATTTGGGCACCACGCCGCTGTGGTTTAAAGAGCCTCCCGGGCTGAACCGGAGCCTCCCCTCCAGGGGATAAGCTGTCGGGCTTCAGCCCCTTGGCCAGCGGCCAGGTCAGCCAGGGGAGAGAGAGCTGTGCTGGCCCACGGCTCTACAACCTCACGGTCTGCCGTTACCCCTGTACTGTACTGAAGCCACATGGTTCGGAATACTACTGGGTCCTCCTCCACGGTCGTCCTCACACCTGAGCCCCATCTACTGGTCAACATGAGGGGGCTGGTGGGGTAACACCACCTTTTTTTGTTTTTGTTGAAAGCACCTGGTTGTAAGGGATTCACAGCGGGGGACAGAGACAGAACTGTCAGAGCTCATTTCATTGAGACGGATCGCCTGTACATCTGCAAACATCCACCGTGTTGGTGCCTTCTGCACCTTGTACCCATCTTGTATCTTAATCACCTTGTCTACTGCAATCTCAACTCCCCCTTTGGGACATCAAATATTTACTACTACTACTACTACTACTACTAGTAGTACTACTACTAGAACATATTAACAAACTCTTGCTGTCATTTGCAAAGGAAAGTAATGGTCACACTCAAGCTGTGTATTTTACTATACAATAGTTCTCTACTTAATTACCGTTGGTAATCCAAAAACAATTATGCCTCTTTAATGACAAAGAAATACCCTCCATATACTGATTACTGATTCCATCTGTGTGAATCACCCTTGTCTCTGTATTTAGATTCCGCTTTTTAATGACAAACGGCCTTTATGAACTCTGTAGATGCTACCCGCTCTCTCCACACGCAACAACGCAGAGCATTTATGAAGAATGGACCTCGCTTCATAATAGATGCACAGACCTTGGCTTTGCCATCCCAGATAATTAAACTTTTCTTAAGATAATGACTCAGAGGAAGCTCCTGGGGAAGGTGCGATTAGACCCGTCATTGTGCGAGTTCAATTTTAAAGCAATCTGAGAAAGGTAAACGCATTAGGTCTGAAACTGATGCAGGGTCGTGGACGCGGCTTTCTATCATCCATTACAGTTGTCAAACAGCAAGTCCTTTTTCCCCCCAAGAGGCTGGGTTACAAGCAGGGACATAAAATAAAGGAAAAAGGGGTAACCGTAGAAGCACATTCTAGCCGAGTTATAGCGATAGCGACTTCAACATTTAGGGAATCGATGTCATGATTTTGTAACAAAACTTTTTTTCCATGCAATACCATTTGAGAAAACACCTCCTATACATCCTTTTCCCATCAAAGTGCTTTTTTGAGTCTTTATTTTGCTACAAAGGCTCATATCTGTATGCAGCCAGGCATTCTCGACTGTAGGGAGTTTAAATGAAAAACAAGTTTCAATTTGCGAGCTGGTAAAACCTAGCTAAATAAAACAGGGCTAAGAAAAGGAGATGTTTGAGGTCTGTTTTCAGGAAAGTAGCAAAGTACTAGCAATCTACCGGAATGGTAAACAAAACAAAACTTAAAATTGTAATTGCTAGACAAAACATGCTTTACCTTTTTAAAATAGTAAATTTGGTCAAATGTTAAACTGGATTGTGTGAAACGGCAGGGAGCATATTGCATGGCCCAGGGCCTCATGTTGCCCATTGGTAACCGTTGTTTTATTTGTTTATTATTATTATTATTATCGTATTTGATTTTATTCCCTCTTAGTCTTTTTCACCCCACATATTGCTTCATTTGAATCACTGGAACATGTGTATGATTCTCACGTTGTTGTTTGTGCTATTATCAGGTAACTTAGATGCCAAATTCTTTACTTATGGCCATCACTGACCAACTGTATACACCCCACCCACCCCCCTCCCCCCAACATGAAATGCTTGCACTTGTTTACTGGCGCTATGTTAAGCTTGTCAGCAATAAGTACACACCACATGACACAAATCCTGCCTTAAGATTGATAACAAGGTGCTGAATCTATCCAAGCTAATTATGTGCATAATTCCCTTGCATGAAACTGCATCTAATCCTGCAACACAGATTCATAATGCATGCAGGGGCCGCAAACGATTAACCCTGACATGGCCTTGGACAATAAAATGATGTTTGGTTTGGTTCTCTAACCCTGTATATTTCTCCTTTGGGTTTACTTTTAGGTTTCAAACATACCTGCTGGAGTTTCTGTAGTTTATTAAATCTGTCAGCCTGATAGCAACACTATCTAAATCTCCTCTGCTGTGCGCCTGGAGAAATTACAGAGAGTCGTGGAGTGTATGTGGAAGTGTGTGTGTGTGGGTGGCTGTTGACATAAAAGATGGGTATGGTATGGATGTGTTCTCCACATGTTGGGTACTAGAGGGCGACTGTGGGGGAGCTGGCTGGGGGCAGTTCATCTGGTTGTGGTGGATAGTAGGATATAAATAAAGATCCCCACTAATATAACCACAGGTGAAGACACCCACATGATGACACCGGTTTTAACTCAACCTCAGCACTGTATGAAGAAATGCACTCTTTTCCAAATTGAATGCAAATGCAAGTTAAAGCAGTATAATTTACTGTTCCTAGGTGTCGATGGTGGTGGTGGTTGTGCAGGAGTACGATTAATCCTTGAGGTAGATCAATGCCAAAGCGGACTGACGCAACACGCACACAAGTCATAAATAAATCTATAGTTTAAATAAAATCTTAATCGGCTGCATTCGATTTACGATCTTTGAACGTAAATCCTGTTGGTCGTCTCACTTGGTGCAGTTGCAGCGTTTACCAAACATCTGGCTGTACTCGTCTTTCTCTGCTGTATCGGGAGAAATTCTGACAATAAACAAACAACATTAACAATTTATCCCCTTGCTGCCTTTCTCTTTGTGAGCAGCGCATGCCGGATAACCCCTTCCTTCCTTCCTCCGCCTCCTTAAGACATAAAAACTGCTTTCTTCCATCTTGTGGAGAATTATGGTTGCGCATTACAGCATGGAACAGATCTTAAACTGGGTTCGCTGAGAACTTAACAGGAAACGAGTCATGGGCCTAACAAGATCAGGAAACTGCCAAGGGCTCGTGCAGCAGCATTCTCCCAGCTACCATGACAACCAACAGGAACAGCTTGTGCCGCAGTCAGACTTGCTGGAGCCCAACAACTTCCAACAAGAGTCACTCATCGAAATAGCAGGCCTCCAAACTCACCATTAATCACCTCACGATCACGATGGACACAGTTCCAGCATTATGCATTTGAGATTTGACTTGTAACTTACATCTTAATGTGGGGCTGTCAATGTATATTGGCTAGGCCCATAGGGTGTACTCCCAACAGAAAGCCACAGGGTACAAGATGCCCTAACCCTAATGTATCTGAATTCACTATGTGGCCTTGGATAATAGATACAAGATAAAAGTCTTCTAAATAGTAGCAAAAGGTACACGTGTAGTGGTGTGGCTTGGGAAGGATTCCATTAGAAGAACTTTAAATGCCATGTGTTGCACCGAGCCCGCTTGGATCAACATTCTTATTCTGATCTTATCTCAGATCACAGTGGAACTCCTGGGATGCTGGTGATGATATAATCTCTGAGGTAATGTCGGATCCAGAAATTCAACTACGCTATAGCCGAACGTCTGGGTGGAAGCGTACAGTGTCTGGGGCAGAAACCAGAAAGTGTGCAGTGCGGAGAAACGCAGGGAAAAAACGAGTTTCCTGTTTTTTGTATGGACGATTTTAACAAATGTATCTCTACAGTGGTCAGTCTACTACTCAGGTTTAATTTGATCAACATGATTGGACTTGATTGGTCAAAACAAATTCATAGGGAAAGAAAGTGAAACACCCTGTTCACCCAGATTTGAGCACGGCGGCCATCAGACCTTTAGATGTTATTCGAAAGTCTGATTTGTGGGATGGTCTCTGGGGTAATGCATCTCTGTGGCTTGGTGGTTGGCGTAGAAAGGAGTTTAATAGGCTTCAAACTGAGAGCTGGGCACTATAGTGCACATAGTTCCTATAGTGCACGTGCCAGTCAACCTCGAGTCCTGCACGTGAGGGTTTGCTGCAGCTGAACATGTGCGATTATGATTAAGATTAAGTGATCAAGCTAGCTCATCAAAAGTGATTTGATGAACTAGCTTGATCACTTAATCTTAATCATAATTTCATAATTTAAGCATCCCATTATCCACTCCAATAACCAAGAATACATTTTCTTGTTTTCAAAAGTGATATTCTCTAACACAAAAGTGTTAGAGTCTTATTGTAATTTCAGATTTGGTATGGTATGTAAATTGAGTTTAATCCACATTCACTTTAATATTGAAATATTTTGTAAGAAATGTATTTTGTAATGATGCCCCTTAAAGGGTTTTGAAGTGAGTAAATAATCTGTTGAGAATCATGTGAATCTTGATTTGTCTGCATATTGTCCCCCCCCCCCGAGCCCCAACTGCAAAATGTCTTCATTCAATGCAACATACATGAACTCCTTGCCGCTTGGAGAAAGCTTGTTTGTTGGCCTCTAGACATGATGTAGTGTCTGCAAAGGCATAAAGTGGAAGAAATTAGTTTGAAGCCAGCTGTGTTCACCTCCATAACATCACCTAAGAGGACATGGCAGAAACAGAAGGAGAAAAAACGTTTGCATGTGCAATTCAAATTCTCGTCGCTACATCTCAACATGGCCGTCACCGGTAACACTACAGTGTATCTCAAAGTGAGCATATGGTATTTCCGATCCCAACAGTTAATCACAAGTTGAAGTGAAGTGCCCCCAAGGTGAATCAAAAGGGATGGTGTTTGCTGATATTTCCCAGCAGAGTCCATACTTTGTATGGTTCTAGTAGTGTACTACTGTAAACACGGCGTGGCAGCAGAAAACCACATCTTATCCGGGCCTCATTCTAACCCCTTAATCATCACTTTGTCTTCTTGTGTGCTCACTCATAGCATTTTGGTTGTATTTCTTTTTACAGTATTGTTGTCTTTAAGATTAGCAGCGCGGAGAGCGTCGCCACATGCCCACAAACAGATGTCAGGAGGAGGTAAGTGGCGGGAACGGCGAACAAATGTAATGGGATGGAGAATCTGGAGATGTCGCATTTGGTTTGACACGAGGGGGAGAGACCGCAGATAATCTGGCTCCCGTGAACATGTGCCTGCACGTGTGTGTGTGTGTGTGTGTGTGTGTGTGTGTGTGTGTGCGTGTGCGTGTGCGTGTGTGTGTGTGTGTCTCTGTCGCCAGAGGCACATACATCAGCCTAACCCTGGTGCCTCCGCTCCAAATGGGAGCGGGTGGTTTGGGGGTGAAGTAGACATGCGTATAGGAGGTGACAGGTCGGTCTGATGTTTGTAATCTGTTATCACTTGGTGGTATCACGTTGGATAACCCTTGACCCCCACATGACCCCGCCCCTCCCCCACCCACACATTGCCGTCTCACTTTTTTGAAAACCATGTCATATGCTTATTTTATCTATAAAATGAAAAATAATGGGTGCCATCAGTGGTAGGCTATTGCTATTCAGCATGTCCAAATGTGTTTTAAAAGGAGTGGGACTGCACTATGACATCGCTATGTCATATTATATTTGATCGCTTTAATAGTGTCATATTTTGAAATAAATTGCTTCAGTATTACCACATCCCAAAATGGGATTTTAAATAATATTACAACTTGAAAATAGAGCAGTATCGCAAAAAAAATAGGGTTCCCCTTCTTCATTATGAACCACCAGCCAAGCATTAGTACCCGAATTTAGCTTGTTTTATTAAAAGTATCATCCCACTTAAAGTAGCATATTCTACCTTTAATATATAACATCCTTTTAAACAATTCATGTCAATGCATTCACATTCATGTTGGATTTTCTTATCAGAGTTATCAAAGAATATACAACACAATGTCAACAATGTTAATGTATGCATTTACGCCCTGCATAAGATTGTTTATGCCACCCCTCCCCCTCCCCTTTATGTCACACAGTAGCTTAATGGCGTGGCAAAATGCAAAACAAAGGGGGGAATCTTTTACTTCCGTCAACATCACTTTTGTATTATTTGATAAGTGGCCTGTGAATCTGTGACTCTGGATGTTGTTGTTTGTCTGTGTTCCCAAGCAGTGTTTCTCAGAGTTGTTCAAGCTGAGGAGCAGAGGAACATCAGAAGCAAGCCAATCGAACAGATTCCTCATCTTCCCCTGTAGAGCAAATAACTCCTGATGGCAGAGTGTTGTGTGGGAAATAGTGCCACGCACCCAAAGTGTAACTGAGGTAAATACCCCACTTACTCTTTTATGTTGTGTGTTGGGCCCCTTGGGCTTTCATGGAAAAAAAAAGGGAAGAAGACAGCTGGACACACGAGTGTAGCTGAGAGTACAAAATACACGGCTGGTTTGGACCAGTGCAGCAGCTGTTCGACCTGAGGGCTCTTTCAATGCCGACAAACGAGAGGGTTTGACTCCCCAGCCGGGCCAGACCTTTTAACCGGCACCACAGCCCACAGTGTCCGGCCCCCCGCTCCCTCCTCACGCTTTGAACAGCGTGCAGTGTGGCAGGAGAACATATATTCGTGGACAAAGGGAATGCACTGTATGGCCCGCATGGCTTTGATTTCATAATCGCAGCAGCGTGCAATTCTGTATGCAAAAGCTTTCAAATCTCAATCTGTTTCCCCCCCCCCCACACACACACACATGCCTGTGAGCAAGGCAGCGGATGCCCGGCTGTTCCAAGGTGACACTGCCACCAGCATAGAGATTTGCTCCGAGCAAACGCACCCAGCCCCATTCCCCCCCTTCCCCCGACATATGGCGTTCATACTCCAGGGTTCGAAGCATTGAACCATTTGACTGTAAACACATTCAGAATCACAAACAAACCAATTCAGCTGTATTGGCCAAGCGAGCTTTACACACGAGTTAGGTCTCCAGGTTATCAGGCGCTCTCAATGTACCGACTTAACACGGAATACGTGATGCTCAAAGCAGCATTTACGATTTAGACATTTGTCAGGTCATGAAGGAGCTGGTAGGGGTATTGCAACTTGTTTGGATATTGGGGTACCGACCTTTTTAATCAAAATCCAATCCCCCCGAGACACACTACCCGACTATCCTGCTCCTTATAAAAAAGAATGCAATGCATTAAAGGACTATACCTGGCTTCACTAAAACATCCGTTACCAATATAATTTGTCAAAATCCCTTTGTTTGGCCAATTCTGCCAAAGAGGCAGGCAGGTAGCACGCGCCCACCTGCCATGAAAGTAAAAAATGACCATATAACACACAACAGTCTTTGTGATGACATATTTTGTGCAGCGCTTTCAACGTTATTACGGACATTGATTTTAAAAGATGCCAGCAGAGACAGCTAAGATGGTTTGATCACCCACACCGGCATTTTTCCCTCTAACTAATAAAAATCTCTATATTATTGTCACAATCATATTCACTGGGTAGCGCATATGCATATCACACATAATCTCCTGCAGCCACCCTCACAAGCCCACCCAGAGCGTGGCGAGGGACTGCAGGAGCGCGGTGTCCTGGTGTAACGGCGTGGGAGGCTTCCCTGCGGCCGTGAGGATTACTGCCTCCACTCCATACTCGGCGCCGAATCTCAGCTCCAACGGCTCTCGGCTAGATTAAAACGCACTCGCTGTGTGTGCGTCTGCGCCTGGTGAGGGCTTGCTGTCGTGCTGTTGTTTTTTTTGTTTTTTTTGCCATTGAGATTTTATGATTGAGTTTATTTGTGTTTGTTCGTATGTTTTTTGTGCTGACGGTCACTTTTGTTCGCCTGAGTTTGAAAGGGTGACCGCTGACCTTTGTTTTTTCTGTAGCGCAACACCGCTGGACTCGGCTTTTGATGTGAAAACAGATCAGCAAATAGTTTGTGTGTTTGGTTTTGAATTCAGAGTGCCGGGATGGATGATAAGTGGAGTTAAATAAATCAAAACGACTTGGCTGTTTGAAAGTGAATTAATCATATTTTTGTATGTGCTTCGCTTTTACAGATGCTCTGGCGGGGTTCAAGATTACGAAGCGATTTAATTATTTGCATACTGTATAGCATGAGGTATATGGAATATAAGTTTTTATGCTGATTTGTTAAGTGACACTACTCGAGAATCTGGCTTAAAAATAAATAAATGGATGAATACATAAATACATGACCAGACCAGCATGTATCACTTATGAATTATTCATTAAATTCTCTTCAAGTGTCTTGTATCTGGTTAGTTAAAAAATGTATGTCCTTCAGTCAATCATTCCCCCCCCCCCATCTCATCTTTGACCAAAAGCAAAATAAGGCATTACAAATAATAAATAATAAATAATTTCAAAGCTAGAGAAGGCAAATTATTTCAGAAGCATTTTTTGTCATTTTTGTCATTTGTTGAAATTCTCTTTACATCCCGAAAGCAATCAATAAATACATATGGTATCTGTGGCTGTCGCAGGCCTGTAATAAGCCCATTCAATAATTGATTTAGACCCAAATGAGATACCCTGTATGTCTGACTACCTACCAGGCTAACTGTGCGCATTACTCCTTGCGCATTACTTGAGTCTTCCACAAGGCTAGGCAGACCTATTGCTAAAGCTAACAAGCTAGTCAGTGTTTTGGGGGAGTAGATTTGGAGGGAGGCCTTAAGAGAGGGATCAGATTTTTGGGGTTGAATACTTTAATAATCTTGCTTACTCTGGCTGGTTTCTTGAAATTGCCTTCCCTAGCTTTAATATGTGTGGGATTTAGAACAGTTGGATAAAAGTTATGCATATTGCTACTTTTGTACAAACACTGCTATAGGTGAAACTCATGGGCAGGTTTGATGAATTACATACACACTAGGGATGTGCATCTCATCACCGGGGCCGATGCGATACGCATCTCGATGCATTGCCAACGATCCGATACATTAAAGATACATAGGAAGCAACTACCAATGCGATACGATACGATTCACCCCTATTGCGATGCAGTGCGATTCGACATGATTTGAATCAACACAATGCGATTCAACGCGATAAGATGCGATTCAACGCGATGCAAAATAATATGATGCTATGCAATTCACTATGGTACAGAGTTTGATTTTATTTATTTTATTATTTTATTATTTTATAACAGGCCTTTTCACAAGTCCTTTGTAGTGTAACTGTCTCCAGTTACACCTTTATTACACCTCACACATTAAACAGTTAAACAATTTAAGAATGATCAGGATTAACAATGAAGCATAGTGCAATGTGCTGTAACTAATGCCAGCAGACGGATGTGCCTAAAACTCTTTCAGCAGGTAGGCTAACTCAGCAACAAGAAGAAAGCAGTGGTGCTGTTTCTATATGAACAATACAAAATTTAAAAAAAACTTTCACAAACAGGTGATCGCGTTGGTTATTGCTCCCAGTCTTGCTAGTGGTACCGCTGGGGCTAGCCTGTGCACTTTATAGCGCCACGACATATTTTGCTAATTGCAAGCGTCTTTTGAAGTTGTCCGTCTCTCTTGTAAAATCCGAAGTGAGGCCAAACTTTAGATGTTGTAAGAATTCGGTGGAACGTGTAGCTTTTCCTCCTCCATGTTAATCTCATGTGACGTACCCAGACCAGCCTCGGCCTCCATAGTAGCGTAATTGGCCACTGACAGCAGTGGAGACGAGACAGTGCACTTGAGAAACAGAGGAGAACTCAATCGAAATATAAAATTATTGGTAACATTTCAAAATAATAGAGGCATAGGGCCTCTCCTTATAATGATATACATAAATCGGATTTTACCGATACAAAGATGTTAGAAACGATGCATCGCAAAATCATCCCAAATTGTATCCGGTGCACTTTTTTTAATCGGGCAATTGCATCGTCAACTTTTATGCCTGTGCACCGATGCGAATCGGTGAATCTTACCATCCCTAATACACACGTTTCTGCTGTAATATAAACGACAACATGGAAGCTGCATTCAAAAAAGGACCAAGGATCAACATGTCAGAAAGCAATGCTAATGTTATTAAAGTCAACAAAAAATATTCATAATTATTATTAAAGCTGCAGTCAGCAATTGTGGCTTTCCCCACGTTGTTTTAATTTCATAGTGTTTTGAATGAGTCTCAAGGTTCTCATGCATTCCATTGCCTGCTGGACCTTGCTATAGACCTGAATGTGAGAACCCTCAATCAAAACACAATTTAATAAAAACAAAGAGGGGGAGCAGCTTTAAGTATGACTTAATTTATTAATAAAATCTCAGAAAATCCTAAATCATTAAAGAGACACAAATATACCTTTTTTTTATGATACAAGTATCACCTTTCCCCAGCTGAATATAAACATTGATGGTGTGATAATTAGCATGAATCAACCGCACAACAGAGAACCACACAGAAACCAACACTGGGGACAGTTATGTCTGTCCCCTTTAGTTGTCTCTTTCGCTCACTCTCAAAGTTAATAATGCAGGACACCATTTTCCTCACAGCAACCACAGAGCATTGAAGCTATTCCGCGGCCAGGGGAGTGTGAGAACAAATTAAACTCCTGAGAAATGTTTCAATTTCAATATTTTCCTCCTTGTTGAATAAAAAAACTATTTTTGTGCTTCATTTTCAGATTGAATAAACATGGCGCTGTTAAGAGGATCCAGTTTTCCTCCAGTAGTGGTGGGTCTGTGTTTGTGTGTGTGTGGGGGG
>JAOPJO010000154.1:4200775-4217997 GCA_027123675.1 Molva macrophthalma
GGGGGGGCAATCATATGCTTTTGCAATCTTCACAATATTTTGCACACATGATATTTATATTTAAATAACAATAATAACATTTGCTGCTTAATGTTGCAGTTCAACTTAAATATTTGGTTCATGCGTCATTATAAAGGAATAGTTTACTTTTTACTTGTCAGATGAAGTAAGCAAGACATCACTTTGGACTCAAACTGTATGTACTAAATGATTGACCAATCGATAGATTAATTGTCTATGAACATAAACTTAAGTTGCAGCCCTAGTGTGTTTGTCCGTACTTGTCTGTGTGTGTCCATGCATGCGTGTGTGTGTCTCCGTACGTGTATGTGTTTGTGTGTATGTGTCCATGCATGCGTGTGTGTCCATAAGTACATGTGTGTGCGAGTGTGTGTGTTCATGCATGCGTGTGTGTGTGTCGTTTTGTGCGTGTGTGTGTCCATGCACGTGTGTGTGTGTGTGTGCATGCATATGTGTGTGTGTTAGTGAGGGCTGAGCTGTCTTCAACTCCAAATCCAAAACTGAAATATAATTTAAGACAATGGAAGCATAGATCGATGCTTTGTCAGGATTCATTATATTCTTCTACACCGAACTTACGAAAAGCGAAAGACAAGAGTTAAACAATTTAAAGGTTGTAATACTATCGACATATTGCACAAAGCCACGGTACTTCTTCAAAGAATTATATGAACAAATGTAGCTGCTATGGTGTTCATTTTTATCTCATTTCTGACTCAATTTTAGAATTTATATTTATGAGTCACTGAAATGGTGTGGAGAGGTGCTGGCGGGGGTTATTCTAGGTTTTGTTTGGGTACATGTTTTATCCGTTCTAAATTACATTCGGTAAGCACATCACATAACCATGTGATGTGAATATGAATGCGGAGTCCTGGTATTTCTTGCGCTAATTATATGTTTCTATTGCCCACACGCGGCAGGAAATTACATGTGTACATGTTTCCCTGCACAAACACACATGTCAAAGCTGTAGTGCTCTCTGTGACAGCCTTTCATCCCAAAGTGCATTTGTGTTTTAACATTCATGCTTGAATTGTCTATTCTCTTTTTTTTTGGGGGGGGGGGGAAATAACTGATCATTTTTCTGTTGTTTTTGTGTTCCTCTTCAGGGGATTGTAGTGGTTGCTTTGGGTTGCGGTTGATGCTGTGTTTACCAGCGCCTGGCAGAGGGAGAACACTGGTGGGGACCAGCAGAACTTATTCTTCTGCTGCGGAGCTCCCTGCGGCCGCGGCTGCTGTCAATACTTTACATGGAATGAACAGGAAGGGTGAGATCAATTCTCTTTGTTTCCCTGCTCCTCATATTGGATTTTCAGTCCGCCCTCCCCCGGGAAACGAACTGTACTGAAATATTTCTCGGTTTTACTCTCAGGACATTGTTTTTTTTATTGTAAAATCTGTCTACTTTTTTGGCGGGGGAAAGCAAGCGTAACTCGCTATACTGTGGCTGGCCTGAAGCCTTTCAAACCTTCAAAGAAGACTAGCACTATGCAGTAACACAGATGTGGACGACTTGGACAGGGATTCCGTATCGTATATCATCGTCGTTGGACTTTCATGTAAAGAAATAGACCGTGTGGGAGTAATAAGCTGCAAGGCAAGGCAAGTTTATTTATATAGAACTCTTTCAACACAAATGTCATTCAGCAAAATCCAATTTTAAAGACATTTAAAGGCCAATCACAATAAACTATAAAAGATGATCATTCAATAGAGAAATGTAATATAGAAGTATAAGGAAGTAAAATAACTATATGCCAGTGCAGACAAAAGTGTTTTTTTTTATAAAAATCTGCAGAAAAATAAAATAAAAGAGCTTAACCTGCAACACTGGATCTCATTGCACATGAGCCTTGTTTTACCAAACATAAATATGTGGTGTTGCTTATGATGCACATAGAGCACCTCAACACTCTTAGACATGCTTTTAATGATCCAAAGATGAAACAGGTTGCGACCTGAATTCAGAAAAAGTCCTCGAAATCGATGAAGATCAGATCGATGGACCGCCTTACATGCGTCATAACGAGAGAGTAATGTAAATGTATGTCTTCCATGCCAATAAAGCCCTGTAAATATTGAGAGAGACGTGATGTGTTTTTGAGACGGGGGATAATGAGAGTGAGGTCATTGAGCGTTGCTGCAGAATCATTTCCTGCCGCACGGAAACGAGGTAGCGACCGGACGAGGACCGCTGTTCCTATTTTTTCGTTTTTTTCCTTCTTGGAAAAGATCTGCATAATTTGTTCCCAAGGTAAAAAGAGAAAAGAGGTGGCAGAGGTTTGACTGCAGTGGTTCTGGCCCGGGGGACCCTGTGTCCACACGTCAGATTAACATAATATAAAAAATATATAAAGATCAGTAAATTGGCCAGCCTACAGCGTCATTCAGACACATGTGTTTTCATGGCTAATGCCTTTCTATGTCTTGCACTGAATCCTACGATGACAGAAAACATATACAGCTGTAAAATCTGTAATTTTCCACCTGCTGATCACAAATTGAGCAACATAATTATATACCGTCCTCAGTTTTGCCTTCCGGGAATCCCCAGAATTAAATCCCTATATTTGGTTTCTAAAAATGCTACCATGGGATCACATACATTTCATGAGTTTTTTTTATAAAACATTTTAAAATGACAAACCCTCATACTTCAGTTAACATGAAGCCACTAGCTGTTATGGGAAGCGACACACGCTACATCTGCCGTCCCTCATTTCAACATAGTTTTCTTTCCATTACCCAGACGTGCCAGTACTGTGCACTCCTTATTTGTTCGGGGAAAACAGCTGGCTCAATGGTGTATACATTTATTATGGCTCACGCATAGATTTACTGATTCACTCTCCACCACAACCATCCACAACACGCGCACAGTCACCGAGAGACCCACATGTACATGCATGCATGCACACGCACACATGCACGCACATACACAAATGCACACACAAAAGTCTCAAAACCTCACACAGACACACACACACACAGCAGACACACATGCACACACACACGTTTTCTGCAGGCATGTCAGTTGTACAACAGACACGTTTACATCTATTGCTTCTGCTCACATGTTTGTTTCTGTGGAGAAAACACCGGGGTGTTACTGTGTTACTGGGGAGATCCATTCCCATGTTTCATCTCCTGCTAAATACACTTCATGGACCAGGGCTGTCCCACGCAGAGCCTTCAGGCAGACCACTGAAGATCAACATACTAGGAACTATAGCCTCAGCATTTAGAGGTGAATGCAGGGCCTGAGAGTCGGTCTGTCAAAAGACAACAGACACATAATAATAATAATACTAATAAAAATCTATATTTATCTATATAGGGCTTTTCTAGATACTCAAAGACACTTTACAACAAGACAAAATACAAGAATAAAATCACAACTGAATATCAATAAAAGGTTACATTAAAACATTTAAAAGCACAACAATTCAAAGGCAGAAAGAGCTAGAGTGATGAGGAGAGTTAGATGTAAAAAGCTATTTAAAAAAGTGAGGTTTTCAACAATAGGAGAGTGGTGGAGTCACGCATTTAAGATACATGTCATTAATGAGCAGATAGGGGTGCAAGGACTATCATATACAAAACTTTTATATTTCCAAACTAGTATGTTTTTGAGTACCTTTGTTGTATGTGCTACATACAACAATTAACGTTTTTGCAATTGATACAACAATTGAAAATGTCTACTGTCATAGAACTCCATTGTATTTGCAATCATATGTTTTTGCAATCTTCACAATTTTTTGCACACATTTCTACAGGGGAGCATGTATTGGATCCGCAATATCAGCATATATAACCGAGCGGCCTAATTTGGGTTCAAATATTATTTTTTACCTACCTTTAATAGTACTTAAATGTAACCTAACATTAGCCAATCACAAACTCTTTCAGTTATAGCCCCACCCTCCAGTTGTCATTATTGCTGATCACATACACATTAGACCTCTCAAAAACAAACACTCAAACACAAGCTACAAAAACCTCTAGCAGCTAATGAAGACTAAGGTAAGGATTCAATTTAAAATATTAAAAAATGTTGTGTTCATATGAGGCGCAAAGTGTGTCCTGTGTTCCTGTAGAGGCAGTCAAAGTCGTGTTGACATGAGCAAGGTTTAATGTGATGTGTAACTACTAAAGCTGGATGGCAAGCTACCCAAACTATGTTACACTGTCTTCCAAACACCAGGAATAGTTGTGCTTAAGGGCACCAAAGATTTTGTTTTGAATTAACTGACGATATGTTATTTTACCTTGATCTTCAATGATTTAAAAAATCTGACTTTCAGAATTCAAAACACAATAAAGAGTTCTGTACACCCTCACTGGCTGTGCAACTGTGTGATGCTAACTAGCGTAGCTCGACTCGCAGGGTGGCGTGAGTGGGAGGGGTTTTGGAAGTGTCGATAGCAAGATTCTTGTTAACAAAAAGCAGTAGGGGCTGGCCTGCATTTTCTATCAGTAATAGGATGTGATTTTATGCAAATGTATTATATTACCTCATTAGACCACACGCTATTAAAGCTAACATTATTACCTCATTGGACCACACATTCAAAGTGCTAACACCAGTTCTGACTAGTTTCTGCTTCTACACATAGTGGTCAAGACAACACCCTATAAAGTGTTATTGTTCTGAGATAAATAAGACCCTATAGGCTTTTATCTTTACCATTCCACCCATACCAATGTAGACTGAAGATTTACCTGAGAAAATCAGACCCTATAAGCGTGGCTACTTTTCCATTCCACCCATATCAATATAGACTGAATTTTGACATGGGTCTGGCAGATGCTTCATGAACCACCTCCAGAGTGCATGTCCGTTTACCTTTTATCTCTGAATAAACCATGTGTTGAACCTTAACCACGTTTCGAGTCATACCTAGCCCCGAAACCACGTTACCTGAGGCATCAAAATTACGCTTCATCAGATTTGACTACAGATATGTCCAGGTCATTTTAAGCTACGAGCTAGTTTAACTGTAACACATTGTGACTTTAAAACTACTAGTGCTATCCAATGGTAGATGTACAATATACTGTTCTGGTAGAAATATAATTGAAATATTTTTTTAAATGTTAATTATGTTATTCCTATAGTCTCAAGCCGTGTGCCATGTTTTCTAACCACAGGCCAACATGTGCAAATTGAACTTGCATCCTCTCAGATTGGTTCTGTTTCGATGGAAAGTCGATCCAGCAAGATGTATCCTGGGGCGCTGTTCCAAAATGTATTTCATCTAGTAGGCATGCAAGAATAATTCCCAATGTCTCGGCATTATGTTTCAGTTGTGATTCACTTAATATTCTGATGTAAATGTGTCTGTTTGTCTGTCTATTTCTCATGTGACTTCATTGTGATATTGTGTCTGTAAAGTAAAAGTTATATTTTCCTTTTTTTTGTATAAAAGTCTTACTTCTGCTCTATTTCAAATGTCCATTTCCAAACTCTGTGTTTAGGCCATTTTGAAGAAAGGGAGAAAGAAAGAACGATTGAAAGAGTGGGGTTACATGCTGAATAACCCTCACTTTTTCAATCTTTTGGTTCAATTAGATGCCTCTTCAACAATGAAACACATGACTGAGTAGTTTCCCTTAAGAAAAGTCCCAACCAGCCAATGTCTGCTTTTAACTTCCTTCGGAGCGATTTTAACTGCCACACAAAGTAGCGTGGAGAGGCCAACTTGTCATGTGACCGTAACATTCTTTCATGATAATTCTGTCATAGGGCCTCAAGATTAATATGAGGGGATTATTTTTCATTTCATTTGCTCTCGCAACTACCATTCGTATACTTTTTGAACTTGCGCACTCACTTATTACCATCCTCTTATTATGCAATGCACAGAGGTGATTTTTCTTGATTGCCAGCACTAACTACCGCCTGGGAAGCCTGAAGCCAAAGTAGGCCTTCTAGTGCTGGCAATTCATCTCAGTCTAAGGTGTAGCAACAGGCTTTTTTTTTCTTTTTTTTACACCAGTCATTTCTTGACAATACCTATATCCATTTCTTCTTTCCTTTGAAAAATTCTGTGATTTGTAGTTATATATGTCAACCCCCTATATTTCTATTTGGTGACCTTATCTTTGACAATCAAATACTGATATGCTAATATGTTCATTTACAACCTCAATACAGATCATTTACTTTTGGAAAACTTTGAAAAAAAAAATAATCTACATTCATAGACGTACGTGTCAGTATACTGTGTGATTAACGTGCATAGATGTAAGCTACAGAATCATAAACTATGTAATGTGGTGTCGGCTATTAACATTACAGCGATGAAGATGCTTTTATGAAAGATTATGATAATATAAAAGAGCATAATGAGAAATTATGTTTAACAAATGCAACAGAATAGCTCCATGATCGAAAATAAACAATAAGACGCCATGGCACCAAAGTTAGGCATCCATCTTACAACGCAAGACAGACAATATGAGAGTCCTATACGATAAGAAACCTAAGGCTCAAAATCCCCCCCAAAACTCCCGCTATCACGCCAGCATTGTCCTTTACCACCAGCACAGTTAAGTACATCATTTGGTTTGTTTTTTTGGGTCACACATGAATGTGATTTCTATCTGCGCTGAAGGCGCCGCTGGAGAAATCCCCCTCTGTTGAAGAGGCGTCGGAGAGCCGTGTTGGAAATCCTCATTTACTCACCGCGGCGCTTCGGTCATTAGCTTCCCATTAGATGCAGCGCCACACCGGGCCAGAGAGTAGCTGAGGCCGAACACGCTATGTGCAGCCTGAGCGAGCAGAACCAGGCCCGCTACGTTCTCCCTGAGCGAGCAGAACCAGGCCCGCTACGTGCTCCCTGAGCTCCAGAACTCGCGGTTAAAATCCAATTCTCTCTTTGTGCTGCTCTTTACTTTAGAGAAGGAAAAATTGGCCGGTGTGCACCAGCCTCGCTTTGTTAATATTGAAATACTGTGTGGATGATTATTTTTCTATATATCATATATGCAAATAGTATCCGTCAGGGTTTATATTCTCCGTTGCCATGAAAAGTAAGCCGTTTTTAGTTTTTCTTTTCTGGTTTGCTTCCTGGATGGGTTTGAAATGATAGGTAGAATGTTGCATCAGGATGTTCAAGAGTTAATGAATGTGGGAAACGGTTAGGGTTCGATCTTACATTCTTTGAGAATGTTAATCAGCCACTGTTGAAGTATCTGTGTGCCCTTTTGTTCCAACAGAACATCTTGATTCAGGATGAACTGCAAGTCTTGATATCTTTTATGTGGTGGCAGTTAACTCATTCAAAAAAGGAGGCATCAGTATTGAAGAAGAAAAGTTATAAGTATGTATATGTGTGATCCACTTAATCTTTTTTTTATTAAAATAGCCCCTTTCCACAACTTGATACAACCAAATAAATTATGCTGTACAGGAAGTTGTTTGATTTGTATTTACTTTAATGTTGAATAGGTAGAAATGTATCTTACATGGTGAAAAAGTTTTTTCTGTTGCCGGTCAATATCCTAACGTAACAAATCAAGAGCAGCATAATTAAAATAAATGTCTATAGTGGTTTTTTTATAAGCTAAAATGAAACTATATTCAATCGAATGAAGAAAAATGGCATAATAAATAAATAATAAATGGATTGCCCATGCTGTATCATGCTTCACACGGTTTATGTATATACTTGGTAGAATACTGTCTCCTTGGTAGAATAAAACGTAAATGCGTTTGTATTCTAGTGTATATACTCAAAGCAGCACACCCTGATGCACACATTAATCTGTTAAAGTTGTACGGATTAATCCGATGGTGATTTAAACAAGGGATATCTCTGTGGATTCATTACCACTCTAAATATGAATTATGGCGTTCTCATGCCAGCTTCAATGTCCATATGATTACACTGATATCGCTGAGATAATCGTTATGGAGATTAACCCATCGACTTTGCTCATGACTGTTTCAGAGCCTATATTAAGTGCAGGATATTTGCATGATATGAACCCTGTTTGTGCTTGACTGTCACTATTAAATCCTCAGGAAAAGAACTTGAAATCCACAGACTTTTAAGAGGCTTTTATTTTAATCAAACAATAAGACCAGAGCAAATGTTTTATTAAATCTTAACATTGCTTTCATAATAATGGCTTTCATTTAAATGACAGTGCAAACGCAAACAACAATTGCAGGTCCATTGAAGTAAGAGTGCATGCACAGGAATTATTTATTAGAATACTATTCTGTGATCCCTGCTTAGACCTTTTCCATATGCCAAATATGTCATATTCCATGTCTGAAGAATGACCACAGGTAATTACTATGGGAGAAATGCTGGCCAGTGTTAAATACTGTAATCCTGGCCACATATCAATCAGGAAAATGCCCACCTATCTGAAGGTGCTTCGGGAATGCATTTGTCTAATTTAGATGAATGCATTATTTGATTATAAATTAGAGTAATCCGAGTCATCATATTCTGGTCAAGGAACAGAATAGGTTTTGAGGACATATGTTAGCTTTGTGGAATGTGTGTTAACTTTGAAGATGTTTGCTAGCTTTGCGAATGTGTTCTAGCTTTGAGGATGTGTGATGGCTGCAGGAGTGTGTGCTAGCATTTAGGATGCTTGCTAGCCTCCAGGGAGGTGTGTTAGCTTTGAGGGTGATGCCAGCTTCCAGAAATGTGTGCTAGGGTCCAGAGGTGTGCTAACTTGGAAGATAAGCCATATGAATTGAAGTAAAGACAAGGATTTTTCTTCTATAAGCATATTTCTAGTGTAAAACTCTAACTCTCTAATTCTATTATTGATCAACACATTTTGTGCATTTCAACTCTTTTTGTTTATTTATATTTTTAAAACATTAGGCCGTTGCTTTCATTTTATGTTGATGATTTGTACTTCCTTTTGGTAAAACTCTGGAAGATACGTTCCGAAGCTCGTTCTTGCATCTTACAGGAGAAACATTGTGGAAGTGAGTCAACTCAACCCAATGGATGTGATGCGCAGCTAGAGAAAGCTTGAGCTGCCCAGGCTCTCGTAGTGTATTTAAAATCTGTGTTGGTAGGAACCTGTTTGGATTAATAGCCAACAGTGGACATGAATTGGACCCAGGGGACATTGAAGGATCCATGTGGGTCAATTCCAACAGTGATTCCTCTTATTTATGTACCAGGGCCAATGGCCCTGCTCAATTTAAATACTTTTGGTAGAAATCTCTGTTAAGTGCACCGCTGGGTGACTCACTCAAAACATGAAGGCCTTTTTCTTTTTCTTTTTTTAGATTAATCTAGAATGATGGTTACATTTTTCATTAGGTTGCCTGTGTTCTGGCAGAACTGTCCATGACTAGAACAATGAGATTTGGCATTTGTGGAACCAGGGGGGCGGAGCTGGGGAGAAAAGGTCAAAACTGGAGCAGCCTGTCAATCATTGCAAACACGGCCTCCCAAATATAGTACTTCTGGCAGTAAAAATTTGAGCTTTCCGAACCGCTCCGAGTCATTGACGTGTTGCTCAGCTACAGTCTAAAAGCATATGTATCGTCATGTTCAATGTTCAATGGAAATATGTGCTTGTACCTGCTTTGAGGGATATTTCTATTTAGCTAACATTTTAAAGATTTGTTTACTCTTACAAGGTCAAAATGTTCTGGAGGTGTTTGCATGCGTGTGTGTGTGATTCTTAAATTATTCAGGAAGAGAATATAATTATTTGTGTTTAATACACATGCACATGGAATATTGTCAGCGCTCATCCCGTGCAGTGCAGAGAGACAAACATGTGCCTCAGGCGACCCCCGGTGAACTGGAGTGATGAGTGCTCTAGGGCTTGGTAATGTACCACTAATCCTTCAAATGCACCAAAGAAGTCTTTTTTTGTGTATGTTCTGTACTTGTATTGCTGAGTCAGGGGTTGGTTGAGGTAAGCCCTTTTGTTTGAAGTTCAGAGTACTCTCACTGGTTGTGGGAACATTCTGATGACAATGGGCCAATCAATGGGATTTATATTTCAGTTGCCATACCACAGCGTTGTTAATTACTTATTCTGGTCAATAACGATGCAAGGGTTTGCATTATTTTTCAAGGGTTTGCATTATTTTTCAATGAGAGGACACCTTTGCCTTTTAATAGTTCCAGATCGATGAGCTACAAATCGAACATTAACAACGGTCAAATACAACTGCTAAAAAAATGCTAAAAGCACGGGAAAATGAATACATTTTATTTATTACATTTCATTTCAGCTGATTATGTCTATAAAAAAATTATATCGCCATAGATTAAAGTAACTAATACTTAATCATGGGGGGGGGGGGATATTATAATACTAATAAAATACTGTTATTCGGCAATCGTAATCAACCGTGTCCGGCCTTGTCCACTTCGCCATGTTATTTTCCAACATCGGGACACCCTGTCATGATTTATCCTTACATTTATAAGGAATCAATCCCCAGTTTTCAATATACCCCGAGTAAAGGTACCCCGTTTGATTTCCAAGGGCCACAATCTACCGAGTGGCTCCTAATGGCACGTAACTGAATTCACCATTTGTCGCGTTGGATAAAAGAGTCTGCTCAAGGCTAATTAGTAAATAATAGTGTCCTTAGAAGGAAACTTGTATTAGTCTAATTGTACTATTACTATGGAGATAATGTCAATGCTCTGCAAGGTATGTTTGGAGAATGTTGCCGTCTACTCTCCAGTATTACCTGATGCAAACATCCTGTTGGCGTGACAACAATAGCACAGCTGTTCTTAGCATGCTGCTCAATTTGCTCCTGGCTCTTCTGGCATTTGTGTCACTTTGAGCCCTCTCTAACGTCATTGTGAAACAATAACTGTTGGTTGTTTTACATTTTTTGAAAGTGCTTGTCTTTTCAGAAAGCCTATTTTCAGTTGGTAAGCACCGAGCGAGAACGGTGTAAAAAGAGAAACGACGACGACAAAGAGGTGTTTGTTCCCAGGTTCTCTTCCTGGCGCTAAACCACAGCCATGCTAGTTGAAAAAAAGGCCATCAAAGGCAGGGCTAGGAACAGCTGAGTGGCCTGTGGCTGAACATTAAGCACACAGTGGGGCCGCACTTTGTAGTGGGAGGAGCACAGGCCCCTCAGTGAGGCAAGTGACATCCCAGCATGGTTCTGCCTCATAATGACTCCCCGGCTATCAAAAGCAACATACTAGTTTATTTATATTCATAACGCCAGTCTGTTAGGGAATGTGTTGTGGACTGTGTGTGCCCTGTATGTGTGGAATGTTTATTAATATTTTTCTCAACTGAAGTGAATTGGGTCTTACGAATTGATGTTTGTTGGCAGAAGATTAGGCTAAAGCACACACATTCTGTGGCTGTATTGAAAGATTGATGCGATATTTTATGAAATCAGATTTGCCGTGTGTGTTAAAATGTTTGTGACTAATTTACTGCAGCTGGGCACCATTTACGATAACGAGGGGTGATGTATACCTTTTATAACCTTTATAAATATATCTTTATTTGACTTTAGAACAATAATCAGTTCTTACTCATATCCACAACAATTCTGATATAGGTGTAGAATAGATCTCCAACTGCATTATGGGCTTCATACTTAATAATTTATTAGAAATCAACTGAGTAAGACGTGTACCATTAGGATCTCTTAAGTGAAATAAATATGCTTTACAGACAAGTCAGTGGCCGTTCAAATTAAAACTAAGGTAAGTAAGTAAAACTTCATTTTCAGGACCTTTTTTCAACAGAGGTTACAAAGTGCTTAAATTCAGCAAAGATACAGAAAAAAGGAAAACACAGACCCAAAGCACATTCAGAAAAATACATTCAAGAGCACATACAAACACAACGCACATATTAACACAGAAAGCATTCGGCAACCAGTCATCGCCCAGAGTAAAAAAACATTTAGTTGGCTAGCTATTGTTTCAACCTTGTTTACAAGGTTAGTCTATTAGGCAGTATTGAACTCTCCAAAGCAAAGAAATTGCGATACAAAATTAAACGATTAAATAAAGATATACCTGCACATTCGATGCGCCTCACCTAATACTCATGTTCAGCACAGCATGCTAAACATGAGTATTAATGCATCTAATGGCCATCCCTTGTTCCCATTACCAATATGGAACTCAATAAATTAATTTACAGAGCCAAATATTATCCTTTGTGTACTGTGGACCCCAGGAAGCTAGCTGACTACATTGTTTTCAGCTAATGGGATGTTTTAATAGACCATAAACTACACATCCAAAATTCCCATTACATTGTAAGTTTTTTCGACCCAAATTATGACCATATTTTGAATGCAAAAAATACATCTATCATACTAGTGGAAAGAGTATTTTAGTTGCATGTAAAAGGAATACAGACTTGAAATAAGCTAGTGATGATAGCCTATATACCTAGGCTGGTATATGAAAAATAATCATAGAGGGACTAATTCTAAATTAACTATACATTGTTAGATTCAATTGAGTTTTATCATGGCCTGGGATTAGACTGCTTTTTTTGGATGGACTCTTGTGTTGTAGTGCAGTCTGTGATCTGTAGGGCTTCCTGCTCTGTTGCTGGTCTTTCCAAATCATGCCGTGATGCATTTGGTCAAATAACCAAATAATACCATTGATCTGTAACGGCTGATGGGAACAGAAGGGTACTTCCAGATTCAGCACCACTGTCTTTGAGGCTGTGGTGTTAGAGGTCCACTTATTCCATCAGCGAGTTGGAGCCCTAGGAACCTGAAGCTCCTTACCATGTCCACTGCCCTAGTGCTGTGCAATAGAGGTGTGATTGCTCCTCTTCTTCCTGAAATGGACCATCATCTCTTTAGTATGCTAACATGAAGGGGGACATTTTGTTGTCCGGACACAATTCTGCCAGGTCTTTCATCTGCTCCTTGTGGGCCATCTTGCCATTATTAGTGTTTCGTACTGTGTTTCGTACTGCAGCGGTGACATCGTCAGAAAACGTAATGATGGTGTTGGAGGTTTGTCTGGCCACACAATCATGGCTGAACAGGGAGTAGAAAAGTGGGCTAAGCACACAGCCGTGGAGAAGCTGCAGTGATTAGGATTAGTGTTGGAGTGGGTAACATCACCTCCTATCTTCTCTACCAGAGGCCTCTCTTGCTCTAACATCATACCGTTGTACACACCACAGTGTTTAGTACCTTGTAAACCCAGCATGATGCCAACTTTAGACAAGATGATTTAATTAAATGCAAGTGCTGCAATCGACGAAGATAATCCTCACGTCCATATGTTCTTGAAAACGAGCACAGATCGGAGCCCAACAGAGACGACCTTCTCTGTGGATCTGTTGTACTGGTACGGCACTTAAATGTGTGGAGGATAGGGCTGTTAATGACAAACCACTCAAAGCTCTTCATGAGGACTGGAGGAGGCTTTATCGCACTCTGGGCATTTACGCAGGTTACAAGAGGTTTTCTTGGGCCATCGATTCTGATGGTGGCAGACTTAAAGCATCATGCAGCAGTTGAATGGGATGGCACACTGCGATATTGAAGGTGTGACTGTACCCAGTGTAACCCATTACAGTTCTTGCCACACTTGTATGTCCACAACACACCAGCTGTAAAATATTCTCTCTTATGAAGTGGTAGCACGTAAGTCAACATTATTTATTCAGGTTTTTAAATAATACAGAATGCCACCTGAGATATAAGATATGCATCATGGATGATCTGCAGTAAAACGATCAATAATGCCTTTGATTTCTGTCCATTTATGCTCTATGTCTTGACAGTCTTGGATAGAAACACTCGTGGTGCCAACACTATTTTGCATAGTACAGTTTGTTCCCAAGGATACCTGGTAAAGCATAAATATTCATGCATGAAGAAAAAAAAAATTGTGTGACAACACTAGTGGCAGACCCCAAATGGAGATACACTTGCAGAATTCTAATCGTAAAATAAAATGTATATGAGAATGTGTTCAAGAGGCAGCAGAGATGACCTGGTGTCCAGGCTGTTCTAAGGTGGCGTCTCGTCAAGGACCGAGCAGGCCCAACACAGGCAGCATCTGTCCCCGTGGGGATGGGCAAAAAAGTATCTTGGAGATCGTTAACAACCAGACAAACCGGCGTTACTGAGATTATCTTGTTGTCCTCCAGCCTCAAATCATACCTGGACTGCCCTCCATGCCATACCTTGTGGACCGCAGTGGGAAAACCAATTCAGAATGCCAGCATGGAACTAGGGGGTGGCTATAGGAATAGTATAGGAATCTGCAGTTTTTCCCACCACTATAGAAGTAGCGGGGGTGGTGGTGACAAAGAGGCAGCAGAGATGGTAGCAGCAGAGGTAGTTGTAAAGGGATAGCTGTAAAAGGTTTTGTGTCTGTATGTCGCAGGTAAACCCTGTGGCTGTATGCCATTTCATAATTTACACCCATGGTCTACTGTGTTGTCTGTTTCGTTCTTGTATATTACTGTTGGAAAATGTTTTGTTTTCTTCTTAGATTTAAGGCGATCCTGGGTATTTTAACCATTTGCCATTTGTGGCATTTCCAATTTTGGAGATGAAATTTTTAATTCACTGAGCAAAGGGAAATTGTAACCCGCTTGCAGTGAACAAAAATAAAGGAATTCACTCAGGCGGGTTACTGGATAAATCAACCGTCCTCGTTTGCAAGTATTCCCCTGTCGCGTACTCGCGATAACGTTGCGAGTACGTATATATATCCTTAATGTCAGTATTAAAAAGGGCATACATCCTGAATATTAGATTGAAAATGTATAACAGTTGTTCTGTGGGCATTCTTTGGGTTTAATGCATTATCGTTGATGAATTTTGAAAAAGCTTCTGGCAAATATCATCAGTCAAACTATTACAGACAATATGGCCACTAGTGTTCATGTTCCACTTCTGATTATGAAATGCATTATTCAAACTGGAATATTGGATGAATTATTTGCTCAGCCTCCCACTGTTCTCTCAAGAAGAAATGTAATTTGTTTTTGTCATTCTTGATTCTGTTAGGAAACTTTTGACTAGAAATCATGGCGGCGATTTAAGTTTTATACGAATTTTATTACTACTTAGTTATTTGGCAGACTTGCAGCTAATTCAGATACATGTATTTTAAGGAGCTGGTGGGGGTACAGTCTCTTGCTCAAGGATGCTGAAGACATTGGGAATTTGACCCAGTACCCGTCTGTTGGGTGTTAAACACTGTAGCTGCAACATTATCCAGCCCCAGAAGTGTGGATTTATATATGAGTGTTCTCCTGAATGATACTTTGTTAATTATTTTGTTGATTGTCTACCTTTTTGTTTAATTTCTACCTTATCTTAGGTTAGACTTCCCTCTCTTTTACTGCTATTACTTATTCCATTTGTTATCCCCTTCTTCCAAACCAGTGTGGGTTTGTTTTACGTGGAGAAAAGGTGGTTGGTAACATCCATCAAACTTTTTTGATACAATGTTTTTATCCCAAAAGACATTTCACCGCGACACAACACAAACCAGCCACACCGAGCTGCCAATCAGTCCCCGATATCTAATCATGTTCAAATCAAACGATACGAACACAATATTTATCTCCATCTTTGATTCTTAAATTGTGTTCTAGCATGCAATTATTTTGATGTGTGTCATTGGGACGCCGGGTTTAATTGGTCTGCGTAAATATAAACCCGGGGATAAAGAGTGATGTGTTGACTTGGAAACAACATTCCCCAACCGACAGGGTGGAAAAAAAAATAAACCCTGGCACTAATGAAAGAAGGGAATCGGCCTTTGTGTATTTGCCTTCATTAACCAGAAAATCGAGCAGGCGTTCAGGATGGATAGGCAGAGTTGGGCTTTGTCTGGTGTAGTGTTATTAACACAGCGTGTGCATGTGTGTTTGCGTGTGTGGATATTTAGACGGAGATAAGCGTATTTCCACATCAAAGGTTTAGCGTGATTCGCATTTAGTAATAAACTTGGATTGAGACGGTCTAGACGGCCCTACCGAGGACGGAGCAGTCCCAGCGGACACAACACTGAACAATCACACTGCGAAACACACCGCTTTACACTCATTCAATCTATTACTTACTGTATTGCGGGTTGGCCCAGTGCGATTTCAGATTTACCCAGATATGAGGTTTAATTTTTCATCTCTGTGCTTGTGGTGTTAAAGTAGGAGCTCTGCTGCATATCAAATGGAAAGAGCGTGTACTCAACATGAACTCAACGTCGAGGTGAAGCGTGCGTTCCAGCTTTTCATTGTGTGTCACTTGTCCTTAGCCACTTTCTGTGCACAGTGAGCTGTCACTGATATTCAATTTTGTGGGAAATTTCCGGCTGGATATTAATTGCATTTCACCGTCCTTAAAATATCCTCCTTCATTCTTCATGAAAACGGGAATAAAATATTGAGAAGCCTCGCATGAGTTTGCGGGACCTCTCCTACTGTTTGCTGAACCCTATCAATCATCTCCCTTAAACCCTCTGACATCATGTTAGAACATTACAATTTACTTTGAACTCTGTGCCATCAAAATATAGGGAACAAAACCCTATAATGTATATTTATGAAACATCACAGTATTTTGGCAAAATACTATATCTTTTACCGCCTAATGCCATTATAATATGTACAAACATATTGTGATGGTATAGCACCAACCAAATGTCTGTTTCGCTGTACGAGAGCCCCTTTCCTATATGTATGCAATGAGAATGTGTTATTTGACACCTCATGGGTAAATATGCGTTGGATAGATTTATATAATTATAAACTCCTACTGTTTCTGTTTCTCCTTTGTTTTAAAAAGTGTACACACACACAGTGAAAAACCGAGATGGGAAACAAACGGATGTGGCCGAGGAACTGAATCCCAGCTCCATGCGATTGAGCACACAGCTATTCACAGGGATCAAGGGAAAGTCTGTGGTCTCCGCCAGGGAACAGTGGCAGCTGAGCATCCCCAGCGCCAGGACATGAGACCGGGACCAGTGTGAGCCGCTTCCTCTCTAAGAAGGGATCAGGGAGCATGTTCAGAATAATAATGAATTATGCTGCTTTTGCAGAGCAGAGGATCTCCCTGGGTCTCCTTCTTTGCTCCTTCTCCTCCTTGAGTCTCCCCAGCCCTGGTCATGGGGAGGGAGGGAGGGAGGGAGGGAAGGCCACAATACAGACAAATCCATAGGCCTCTGCAATAGACACTACAGCATAGACACATGCACACAATGCCCTTA